>LZPO01108950.1:13838-33051 GCA_001675575.1 Neotoma lepida
GGAATCTGTCTGGCTGTGGCTGACTCTTAGATAGGCAGTTTCCACATTCCACTTATAACTTTTTACAAAAGCAATTATTTTTTAATGGATGCTGATTTTAATGTCTGGAGTCACAGCCAGAAACACCAACAAACATTAACAGGAGNTGTTCAGATAATGTAATTGAAAGGAGGTCACTAGCACAACAGGAAAGGTTGGAAGGTATTTATTATTGTCACTTTGTCTTCTGTTTGTAATGGGAATTTCCCCTAAAGTAATATTTTTAGCCAGTAATAGCTTATCAGATATCTTCAGTCTTTGTTCTATGCGTGCATCCTTTATTCTGCATTTCATCCTTTATTCTATACACGCATATCTTTACAGATACATTCTAAAATATTTCTAAAAGTGGGTCACTTTGCATATAGTATCATATTTTTTCCACCTAAAAATAAAACATGAACATCTTTCTGTGGTATTAAATTTTCTTCTACAAAGTCAGGAGTGATGGTGAACACCTATAACCTCAGCCCTCAGGAGGCAGGAGCATAAGGATTACAGTTTTGAGGCCAGTCTGTGCTACACAGTGAGTCTCTGTCTCAAAAAAAGCAAAAGGAAAATTTATCCTACAAAATTTTAAATGCACTTTGAATTTCTAAGTCACATACAGTTGTACATATTTATGAAGAAGAGTGTGCCATTTCAATACCTGTATATGATACATAATGATCCAATCAAGATAATTAGCTACCCATAACCCACAAGAGTCTTATAATAAAATTGTTCAAGATGTCATATGATAAACTTTNATTTGATCNTAGGCAAACTGTATCCACTGTCACAATTAGTTATGAAGCTAAAATAATTCAGCACACAATTACACAAAAATATTTTCTTATTTCAATCTATTTTCATAGATTTACCCAATGTGTAATGTACTTGGCAATAGGGGGCAAAATAAAGAAACTTTAAAAATAGAAATGAATATTTACTGAGTACTAATATTTCTAGAACTGAGACTAGAATTACTTCGTATGCTANNTCATACATCCTCACAAGGAGACTAGAAAGTAGATTTTACTAACCTCAAGATTAAAGAATGTGACTGAAATAAAGACATTAAATAAGGTACTCAAAATAGTGTTAGGAAATATGAAATGAGGACTGGAACTCACAGTTCCCTATAACACGCTTTCTTTTGGGCCAACCAACCAGCTCCCAAATCATGACACAGAGACTTATTATTAGTTATGAATGCTCGGCCTTATCTTATGTTTGTCCCACTAGCTCTTATAACTTATTTTAACTTGTATCTCTTCTACATTTTGCCTCAGGTCTTTTTAGCTTTCTTTCACTCTGTATGTCCTGGCTGACTGGTAACTACCNGACTGGCTGGTCCCAGGCGCCTCCCTCACTTTTTCCCTCATTCTCTCCTCTTTCTTTCTCCCTCGAGCATAGCTTCCTCCTCCTATTTATTCTCTCTGCCCACCAGCCTGCCTATCCCTCTACTGCCTAGCTACTTGCTGTTCAGCTTTTTATTAGACCAAGCAGGTGCCTTAGGCAGGCAAAGCAATACATCTTTACATCATTAAACAAGTGCAACATAAACAAACGTAACACATCTTTACAGTTAAGTAATATTCCACAACAGTTCCCTGTCTTCATCTCGTATCTTTACAATACTGTAAATGATGTTCTTCATGAACTACTAGGATGTTCACAGTGGCTTTTGTGTTCACTGGAAANACTTACACAAATGAGCATATGTTAGGAAATATGGAACGAGGACTGGAACTCAGCAGTTCCCTGTCTTCATCTCGTATCTTTACAATACCGTAAACAATGTTCTTCATGACCTATTAGCACGTTTGCAGTGGCTTTTGTGTTCACCGGAAAGACATACACATATATGCGTATAACGGTACACTGACCAGAACAGTCTCCACAAGCACTACTTTACTTGGTAATTTCTCTATAGAAATAATTTTCCCAACAAAGTCCAGTTTTCAACTACATTAATACAAAGCAAAACAACTTTAATGAAAGATGTGAAATAATTTTACTGATGAGAATACAATGATGCTTTCTGGTAGGAAATAACTAAGAGCAACATTTGGCATCACAGAACACTCTGTCATTACGAATTTGCATTATATGTTATTGTTATTCTGGACAAGTNGTATTCATCAATCTCATCCAAATATCAAACATAGGAATAATCCTCAAATCAATTAAATATAGCTGGCCCTAAAAAATAATTGCAATATATTGCCAACTCAGAAAAAGATCCCAAAATCACTGCAATTATGCCTGAAAGCATCTGGACAACTTACATTTCAATATGGCTAAAAGCCTGTTAATATTTTTAATATTTGCTTTATTACTACTTTTGGGAAACTTCATACATGGGTCTTGTATTCCCATCATTTCTACCCCATAGTCTCTCTCCTCCATCTCCTTCCCTGCCCACCTCCTTCAATTTCATGACCTTTTTAATTATTATTCTTAACATGCNTATATATGTGTCTATACACAGATATATATGTATATATAAATAGATCCTGTTGAGTGTTACTCNTATATTTACATGTTTAGGGATGACCACTGGGATTGGCTAATCTATCATGGGGCTCCTCTCCAGAGAAATCTAATCTTCCCTCTTTCAGCAGTCATTAATTGCTTGTAGCTCTTCATCTAGAAGTGGCCTTGTGAGATTTTTCCACATCCACGTTGGGCATCANCTGGTTTTATCATTGTGCAGGTCTTGTTTAGGTGACTNTATTGCTAATATTTCTTGGTGTTCTATGACAAAACTTTTCCTAGGGAGGTGAAAACACACTCATCTCCTCACCCAACATAGGGAACCCACAACAGTTCAATACACAGATGACTCCAAAGTCCAACATGGTGAGTTTTATTGGGCTTGCTTACAGAAACAGAAATGAAAAAAGACAATTGGGTCACCAAGGTCCACCCTAGCCTGGGTGACAGCTCACCAAAGCTAGGAAACCTGGAGGACACAGCATAGNCCANAGGCAGCTTCAGAGGTTGGAGAGAGTCCTTTCCAAGTGCCTCAGTTGGTCTAAATCTCTCCCAGGTAGCTCCTCTTATCTCAGTCTTCTTGGCAGCTCAGCTGGTCTGAGAATCTTTGCAGCTGGGCTCTGCTTCCTCTGGTAGGGAGGGGCCTCGTGAATCTAGTCATTTTCAGGGAGTTCTTGTAGGCGTTGTTGTTGTTGTTGCTGCTGCTGCAGTTGTTTACCTCCCTGCTTAAGGAGCTGCAGGATGGAATGTTTTCATCTCCAAGGAGACTGTTACACAGCGCAAGGATGCAGCTCCCTGCCTTGTGCAGAAAACATTATCTTATAACAGGTGTACTGGTTCTCTGACCCTTACAACCTTTTTACCTACTTTCCTGTGATATTCCTTGAATCTTAAATGTAGAAGTTATGTTGTGGACATATTGTGCTAACTAGTTTTTTTATATCAACTTAACACAGGCTAGAATTACCTGAGAAAAGTGAACCACAATTGAAAATACCTCCCCAAGATAGGCCTATAGGCAATCTTGTTGGGTATTTTATTAATTAGTGATTAATTATGAGAGGGCCCATCCCACTGTGGGTAGGGCCACCCCTGGGCAAGCAAATTGAGCAAGCTAGTAAGCAGCAATCCTCTGCGGCTTCTGCATCAGTTCCAGCCCCNAGGTTCCAGCCTTGGGTTCCTCCCCTAATTCCCCTGGATGATGGACTACAAACTATAAGATAAACTAAATCCTTTCCTCCCCAAGTTTCTTTTAGTCATGATATTTTATCACAGAAACAGAAAAATAACTAAGGCATGTATCAGTTGGGAGTGGGCACCTCACAGTCAGTGCTCTGAGTTTTAAACAGTTATGGATTTCTATGCTTGAGTTCTCAGACCTAAATGACACATCTATATCAATCCTCTGCCCCATAAGGCTCAGGGAATATCANAGAAGAGACAACAGAAAAAAATANAAGACCCCAAGGATACAGGAAGTGCTGTGAAATACTATCTTCTAGGGGATGAATAGCCATCGCACTCATGAACTCCCTCCCTGCCNCTNTGCTAGCCTACACAAGATTTTCACGAAAATCAAGTAAATAGNATCAGTCAACATTTTGGCAGGTAGCACTAATTAGACTCAGTAATTTATTTAAAAGGTGGGACATAAATATAGAATGGGGAATGTTTTAGGGAATATCTGGGGAGTGAGAGTAGTACGTGGCATAGATATGATCAATGTATACACTATGTAATTGTCAAAGAATAAATAAAATAAAATTTAAATTTAAAAAATTATATATCTATATATGGAAGGAGAGAGAGAGTGTGTGTGCACGCACGTGTGTACACGTGTTTGCATGATGCCATGCATCCACATATTTCAATTCATGCAGTCCAAACTACTTTCTCTTTTCCATTTACATCTCTCTCTCTCTCTTTTTCTTTCTGTGTGTGTGTGTGTTTGCATAGTGCCATGGTACAATGCAAATTGGCTCTCTCCTTCCACCATGTGAGTCCAGGGATTGAACCTAGGTCATGTTTGCAGTGGTGCCTTTACCCACTGAAATATCTTACCAGACCCTTAAAAAAGTTAAATTACATTTAAAAAAAAAAAGAAATAGACAGGCATTTACATGATGAAGATGTTGGAGTTGGGCTCCAGGAATGCCCCTAATGAACCTTAAACCTGGAGTTCCCACCCCTATGAAATCCACTGCCACGATGGATGGCACTAAACAATACAAACAGAAGATTGGAGAAAGTACAGGNGAGACTTCCCCATTTGGTCACAAGAGCCTTCCTTCTCTTTTATCATTCATAGAGAAGTGGGTAACCATGAATTGGGAAGAACTCAAGTAGCCTTAAAAAGAGTTCTCAGGGATGAATAACTGAAGCCTCCTGCCACTTCCCAGTAGCAGCTTCTCTCTCATGTGAGTGAGCCGCCTTAGCATAGGATTCTCCAGCCCCTGTTGAATGACTGCAATGCCAGCTGAAATTTCAATACTACCTCATGAGCAAAATCAAAGCCAGAACATTCACTAAGCAGGTATTTTATTTCTGCATAAGAAGTGTATGGAAAATAGTTTTCTGTCCTTTGAAGCCACTAAATTTAGAATTGTTCCTGCAATGCGAGATGTTTTCAGTTGGCTTTACATCTATTCCATGCCTTCTTCACACAGCCCCATCACCTCCTGTTCCATCACCTTGCCTACACTATTGAACAACCATCGCCAACCTATCCACNGCTGGAATTATCTATAAAATTATGGATTGGTTTTTGTTACCTCCCTTTTAGAAATCTCTAATGATTGTCAGCAGCCTAAAAAGTAAAATCCATCATCCTCACATACAAAATCCATTGCAAGCTCATCACAACAGCCTTATAGGTTCATCCTGACTACTCCTTCAACATATTTTAATTCATGCAGTCCAAACTACTTCCTCTTTTCCATTCTGTACTTTTGTGTTCACTCCATTCCTCCACACAAACTGTTTACCACATTTCTTTCCCTAGAAAGATCATTTTTTAAATGTAAAGGACAAATGTTACATTTTCTCTGGAGTCTTCACAGATGCTGTCCCCAGTATAATTAACTGTTCATTCATCTGTCTTCCCTCAGTACATTAAATATGTCACTGGTAAAGTATTAAAGCATAATGTATTACATTGTGTTATAGTTGATCGGGTGTGTTTTTACCTCCTCTCTCAGACTGTGACCTTCCTAGGGAAAAGAGCTTTGTCTTAGCCATCATTCATTCCCAGAGTGTTGGCATGCTAAATGAGACATAGTAGGAACTCAGTGTTTTTTAAATCAATTAATTAAAGTCTGAATGCTCCATCCTATTCTTTCTTATTCCTTGCAATAACTGAAGGAATTTACAGGTCACATGGTTCTACTTATATATTGGGGACCTATTTGTTTTGTTTTCCAATTATCTTCTAAATTCATTCTTCCTTTCCGCCTCACTTTACATTCCCTGGCTAGAATGATGAACTACAAGAAGGAAGTATAGGAATAGGATGTGAAAAGAGCTGTTGATNCTGCCTAAGCGGATATGGGANTTAGGTCAGAAAGGAAGAAGGTTAAGACATTAACATTGACACCTAGGTAGATTCCCTATTTATTCATTAAAGCTATATGAGTAATAAAATGACTGTTAGGATCATAAGCATTCTTTCATTCAATAATTGCATATTCTTACAGGGTACAGTGCCAAGATCCAATGGATTCATAGTGTACAAAGAGAAAACCAGGGCAGTTAGTATTTCTACTTTTCATTATGTTGGGGAACTTCAAACTCCTGCCTTCAGACTCTTTATAAAATATGTAACAAGTTTTGAACTATACTCACCTTGATGTGCTATAGAACATTATAACTCATCACTATATAGTATAATTGTATCTTGATATCTATTTATCCCAAAAGTGACCGATATTCTATCAACTTTTGTAGCCCCTATGTGTTAGGTACCACAGTATTTTGTGGCCTTTAAATTTTTATGGCTTGTCTAGAAACTGGATAAGCCATTATTGCTTATAGTTATATAGTTAACTAATTGCTATAGTTGTATAGTTACCTAACTCATTAAAGCCTCTTCATTCCCTTAGTAAACTGTATTATGGTATCTTTAAGAATAATTAAACAATACCTTTTAACCACACTGTGAACCAAGACAATTGACTTGCCACTTTAACAAACTTAATGCTTGGTAGTTCACAACATCTGTATTTATGTTTATAAAACCTCTGTGTTCATGTTTATAAACTGTGTGTATATCTATGTCCGTCCACTAAATATATTCTATATTGAAAAATGAGGTCATAAATATTTAAGTATGGGGAAACCCTCCTCTCCTCTACCTTTTATTTCAAATAACAAAATTTGAAATGATGTCTGGAGGATGTCAATTTCATAGATTCAAATGATAGATTAAATGTCTACTCTGAGCAATAGATGTCTCCCCAAGTTTACACAAGTAAAGTACAAACTGTAATCCAGCTGGCCCATTCAGTAAATATTCCAACTTGTGAATTCATTTACTAATGACCTATTGTCAGTGTTGGTAAATACACACAATAAAAAGCAGAGCTTCTATGCAAAACAAACTCAAAATGTACTTTTAGTCAAAATATTATACTCACTTCCAGTATTATCTAAAAAAAATGAATTTATGTACCATTAATCAATTAAGAAAATCAAGAGATAAACCAACTGATTGACTTATATAGTCAGCAAACAAGAAACAAAATCTTTATCATACAAAACAATATTCATTTATTTAATCAAAAATTCACTTGATTTTTAAGCTTCTGATTTACATAGCACTTGCTGTTTTTTATAATATTACACCTCATCCTTCTAATCTATATTTCTGTACATCATAGACTAGAAGAACAATCACATTTCCCATGATACATTCTTGCATTTTGTGTACAAGTCTAGGTTAAATTTCTATGTAGGACTACTGCTTCCAGCCATAACTGGTATTGAATTAACTACCCTCCTTTAAACAACTATAGAACCAGAGAAATACAGGTGGTAGATATTTGACAATAGGTAGAAAAGAACTATCACCCAGGAAATAAAGGAAACGCAGAAAATAAGTCTCACAATTATCTGGACTTGCACTAGGCAGCACCTTTCCAACCACTACACAGAGGCATGCAGCCCAAAGAGAGCCCAGCAACTTTTTATTGCAGACACTGAAAAGCTCATCACAAAATCTATGAGAATACAAAAGAACTCAGAATAGCAAAAATCATCTTAAGAAAGGTTACTGTGGTACTGGCTTAAGAAGAGTCAAAAATGTCAGTGAAGTAGCTTTTAGGAAGATCCCAAAATAAGTCAATGTTAAAAAGAAAGTAACCTTAACAAATGTTTCAGAACATCTAGACACTCGTGCAAGAAAAAAAAAAAGAACCAATTTTAAATATTAAAAAAAATAATTTGAGGAAGATCATGAACCTATACATAAATCCAGTATAATAATCTCAATTCCACAATCAAAAGACACAGACTAAGAGTTTAAATTTAAAAACAAACTACAGGAAATGGATTTCACCAACAAATATAGATACAGCATAGGATAAAAGGGTGAAAATTATATATTCCAAGCTAATGCCATCAATACAAGCAGATGTATTAATTCTGACATAAGACAAAATAGATATCAAACCAAAACTGAAGTGACAAAGAAGGTCACTTGACATTGATTATGGGACAACCTACCAACAGATCTAAACATATATGCACCATATTGGCATATGTAATTTTACAAAGCAGACTACTGTGTATAAAGATACAGGTTGTCCTCAGCACAGCAACACTGAGTGGTTTCATTATTCTCTCCCATAGTCAAGTCATCTGAACAAAAATAACTCCAGTTAAAATGACATAATAAGGTAACCGACCATTTTCTGACTGGGTTGAAGGTAATAAAGGCTATTAGGGTCCAGCCTCTAATACTCTTTTCCCTGAGTTTTCAGAAAAGATGCTACCAATGGTGAGAAACAATCTGAGGGAATGAATCTAAGTACAAAGAACTCTTCAGTCCATTCACTTTATTCTTCTGAGACAAAATTCTATCTGCACAGCTTCAATTCTGTTCTCATACTTAGCTCCTCTCTGTCCCTTCTCCTCTTTCCCTCTCATAGTTCTATCTAACGTCTTCCATCTCATTCTCATCTTTGTCTTTGTTCCTATCTCCATTTTCATTCCTTCTCCATACCCTACCATCAGCAAGCCTCTGGCCCTCCTGCTTTTTGGTCTGCCAGGGTAAGTCTGCTCAGAGCTAGGATATCTGTCTCATAGCTTGATGCACCTGGTATGTAAAAACTTTTTTTCTGAGTTAACTGTTGGAAGGGAAAACTGGGGGATGCCACTAAGGCTGTGTAAGAAAGGAGGATCTAACCTTAATTTGCACAAAAAGCAAAGCTATGTACCTAAAGACCGCCTGGCCTAGGCGGTGTCTCTGTATGGATATTTACCTAGCAGGTAGTCTGGAGAGCTTATTTTGTCTGCCATTTGTCCTTGGATGCTTTTATCCAGAGCTGGCCCTGGCTTTGTGTGCTTACTAAAGGAGATAATTGCAGAAGGCAGACATTTGAATTCTAATGCTAAAAAGAAGAAGCAGAAAGCCTGAAAGCAGGAAACCTTGCCTTCATGACTGTATCCAAATATCTTAGTTGTATATGCCCAAGGAATGATCAATCCACACTGTGTAGAAGTTCTTAGGAAAAGAATCAATTGGGGAAGCTATGATAGCACACACGAAATTCATAGCAGAAAACAGCTGATATATTAAAAGCCAAATAATAGCAAATGCTCCTTAAGCCTTGGCTTTCTCTGGAAAAATTCCTTGATTCTTCCAGATAATAGCTTTGCCATAGTCAGCTGAATTCCTGCTTCATATTTCTGAGGCCTGTAGCATCGAGGTCCCCTCCACTAAAGGGTATTCATGTCTGCTACTACAGAACTGTTCAAAAGCCTATAGCTTGTGAGATCTTAGCCCCTAGAGGGAAAGCTACTACTGTTGTAGCTTACCAAATGGACATACTGTGCCTGCCAAATTACTTCTAAATGTTTATGTCTGTACCTATACAGGAGTGCTGTTCTCAGCCTTGGTCAGAAAGGTCTTGTTTTGCAGTCGGCAATGGTGACTGCTGAGACTCATAACTGGTGAAAATGCTGAGAATAAATGAGTACTGGGTGCTCATCTCAAAACAGGACATCTATATAACACCTTCCAAAGATCAAGGAAAACAGCAGAGGAAGAGGCAGAAAAAAATGTAAGAGCCGGGTGACAGAGAGAAGTGCAGGCAGAAAGCAGTCTTCCAAACATGACATGCCACTGCATTCATTAACTCACAGCATTTGTAGTTACACATGCAAGACCTGTACAGTATTATACATGGATAAGCGAGGAGGTCATGAGGCCCTACCTCTACCTATTTGTAGATAATAATTGCTGGGAGAGAGGGTGTAATTTTCTTCAGTGATGCAGCCGTTGGTAAGTTGCCCATGACAAATAAGTAAGTCTTTCCCCATGCTCATACAAGCAACCCTAATTAAATTCAGTAGGTCACACAAAAAAAAATTCATGAAGCTGGAAGGAGTTGTACTCATGTTTTAAAACCCCCAGAGACCACCAAGAAGCTGGTTTCCAATGCAAGCACACTAGGGTTTTTTTATTGTCAGGTTCGAACCTGGGCCACTGCCTGGCAGATGGAGGGAAATGTGGTGGCAGCAGTGGGCCCAGGGGTAGGAGAGTTTTTAAAGGGAAAAACCACAAGCTGGGAATTACATGCCTTGGCATCTTGGGATTGGGTAGAAAAGATATGGGGCAAGGTGATTTTTGGAAACTATTGGTCTAGACTTCAGGCGCAAAACCACATTTGAAACTATTGGGTTAGACTATTGGAACCACAAGCTGCTGACAGAATTATCTAGATATCTTCAAGAGCCATAAACCTCAGACAGAATATCTACAAGAGCATCTGGATCTTGTTAAAGTTTACTGCCCTGTTCCTTAGTTGACTGCTTCTAGGATATCTGTTCAAATTGTCATGGCACATTCCTGAGGTTCTTCCTGGAACTGAGTATGGCCCCCGGTCACCAGGTGGTCTAAGATGGTGGCCCTTCCCTAAGATGAAGTCTGTAAAGTCAAGTCTAGGCCTTCATATTGCCTTCACAGGGTTCTATTGTGTAAGAAGGAATTCAGCAGGAGGGGAATGAGACGGGAGAAGGTAATGGAGTGGTAAGTATGGTCAAAATACATTACAAATATGTATGAATTGTCAAACAATTTTTAAAACCAAATTAATAATTATGGCAATAATTTCTTGTATTCTATCTGATCTCAATGGAATAAAACTAGACATCAACAGGAAGAGAAAATACAGACTATGAACAAATTCATGAAGGCTGAACAGCATCCTGGTGAATGACCAATGGATTGTTGAAGAAATCAAGAGGAAAATAAAAACAAATCCCTACAACAGAATGAAAATGAACTTGAAAACAGAATGTGCCAGGCCTGTGGGATCCAGTCAAAGTTCTTCTAACAGGGAACTTTATAGCTAAGTGCCTACATTAGAAAAACACACATCTCAAGCAAATAATTTGTTGCACCTCAACATCTTAGAAAAGCAAGAAACTGAACCTAGGATCAGTAGATAGAAAGAAGTAACAAGTATCAGTCCAGGCAATAATGAAGTGAAAACAAAGAGAATACAGGACTCAATGAAGCAGAGAATTAGTCCTTTGAAAAAATAAGCAAGATCAACAAGCTCCCAGGTAAACTTACCCAAACAGAGAAAATGAGCCAAGTTAATCAAATCTGAGATGAAAAAGCAGATATGACAACAGACGCCAATAAAATTCATAGGATTACCAGGGCATAGTTTGAAAACTTATACTCTAATATATTGAAAAATCTAGGAGAAATTGATGAATTTCTATATGCTTAGGGCCTACTGTAATTAAAGCNAGATGACATAGACAACTTAAATATACCTATAACGAGGGGTGAGGTTGGAGCAGTGATAAAAAGCCTCCCATTGAAAGAAGTAATTACCTCGCTTTAGAGTTTATCTAGAAACAGAAGAAAAGTGTATAAAGGGGACATGTAGCTGGAAAGAAGCCCCCCAAAAAGATATTAACATCTCAATTAGAGGTACTGAGACTTGTCCTTATTGAGAGTTGAAAAATCTGGAACACATTTTGGAGTGTCCACTGAGGGTAATGAATCTACTTGTTTTACTATTTATTTGTCTTTTTTTCTGCAGTGATGGGAACTGAATCCCAAGCTGTGTGTAGCTAGGCGAATACTCTACCACTGAGACACCTCCCCAGTCCATCTGCTACACTTCTGACCTTCTGTGGTTTAGCTGCTCGTGGCACATTAGCTCCCTGATACACCCTGTGCCACATGCAGCATGATGCCAGAAAAAAGACTCAGAAGTGAGGTAGCTTCAGAACATAAAAGAATTGATTCTCACCAAGCTGCAGGGGATGTGAAAAATGGACCATGAACTACAATGAGGACAGAACTCAGTTCAGGGGTGCAGTGGATTAAAATTTCTGGCATTCCTTCACTGTTAGTTTAGCATTTCCTAAATAGCAGAAGCAGTTTCTTCTGATTTTTCTTCATATGCCCAGAGTAATATCTCATTTACTATATTAAATATCTCATATCTGACATGGGTTTCTTCTTTCCTGACCACACTAGCTGATAGTGGCAGCGTGGGAATAAAGATATGGGGATATTCAAGAAATATTTAAAACCCAGAAAAGTTGCCTAGGTCAATTATTTAAATAGAAGGATTAAAGGAAAAATCTATAATAATCAACTAAAATAAGATATACAGAAAAAGAGACATGAGCTGAGGAAATGATGACACACAACCTATAATCCTAGCACTTGGGAATCAAAAGCAGGAGGGAGGATCAGGAGCTCAAGGCCATGTTAACAGGTATATTTGGGGCTGGAGAAATGACTCTGCATGTAAGAGTGTTTGCTGCTCAAACCTGTGGACCTGAGTTCAAATCTCCAGCACCAATGTAAAATACCAGGGTGGCCTGTACTCCCAACTTATGTAGAAGGTGGAGACAGAGGATAACTGGGGTTTGCACCAGCTTAGCTCCAAAGTTCAGTGAGAGACCCTATCTCAAGGGAATTGCAGAGTAATACAGCACACACCTGACATCTTCCTCTGCCTTGTGTGCATGCACCCACACACACAGGCACACACAGGCACACACACACAAACACACACAGGGGAAAAAGTAGATTTGTACTAATTGGAGAAGGGCACACAGAAAGAAATCATTCTTTTTCAGATATGTAGAGTTTGATGAGATGCTAGCCCACCTAGATAATTACTAGACTCATGAAATAGTTGGACAGAATTGTGAGTCTGCATTTGAGCCAGTGGCCTGGATTTAAAAGTCATCTGAGGTCCAGTAAAGTTGGAGCTCATTGAGATTTCTAAGGAAGACTATTTAAAATGAGATTAGATATAAACGCTGAAGGTACAAGTAGAGAGAAGCTGGAGAGGAACCCGAGAAACTGCCAGGAGGAATGGTAATTAAAGTAAACAGACAGTCCTGAAGAACTCAAAAAGAACACTCAGAAACTGACAACAATGTCAAATAGAACAGATTTGTTGAGAAACATGGGGTCCCAAATTATCTTCTGAATCCAACAGTAATGAGATCATTAGCAACTGAAGGAAAAGCACTCTTGGAGAGCAGTTTGGACAAGGCTTTGCTGAAGCAGGTTGACTACTGGAGAATCACTGCTACAGAAGACAGCCAGGGAGGCACCTAGAAAATTACACAAATTCTAATGTCTGTATTATGAGTTGTATAAAATTTTCATATGTACATTATGTTTATTCAATTTAATTAAAGCACTATAAATACAAATGTCTGGTGACTTTCAGATTTATTAAGTATCTGAAAAAAACTAGTAGTTTGTTTTGGTTTGGTTTGGTTTTTTGGTCTGTGTCTTAGGGTTTCTATTGCTGTAAAGAGATGCCATGACCATGGTAACTCTTGTAAGAAAAACATTTAATTGGGATGGCTTACAGTTCAGAGGTTTATCTATTGTCATCACAGGACACCGCAGTATGAAGGCAGACATAGTACTGGAGAAGGAGCTGAGAGTCCTGTATCTTGATCCACAGGCAACAGGAAATGAACTGAGACATTGGGTGTGGCTTGAGCATATATGAGACCTCAAAGCTCACTTCCACAGTAAAACACTTCCTCCAACAAGGCCACACCTATTCCCACAAAGCCACACCTCCTAATAGTGTCACACCCTATGAGCTTATAGGGGCAATTACATTCAAACTTACCACAGTCTGGTTTTGTATTTTTAATTTTCATTATTTTTTTATGTGTATGAGTGTTTTGTACATTTATGTCTATGTACCATATGAATGCCTGGTGCCCACAGAGGCTAGAAAATGTGTTGGATCCTCTAGAACTGGAATTACAGATTGCAATGAGACTTCATGTAGACACTGGGAATTGAACCAGGGTCCTCTGAAGGGGCAATCAGTGTTCTTAACCACTGAACCATCTCTCCAGCCCATCAGTGGTTTTTAAGGACTTTGTTATTGTGGTGGTTTGAATGAAAACGGCCCCCATAGGTTCATAAGGAGTGGCACTATTAGGAGATGTGGCCTCATTGAGTAGGTGTGGCCTTGTTGGAGGAAATGTGTCACTGGTGGTGGGTTTTGAGGTTTCAGATGTTCAAGCCAGGCCCAATTTCACTCTCTCTTCATGTTGTCTTCAGATCCGGATGTAGAACTCTCAGCTAAGTCTCCAGCACCATGCCTGCCAGCATGCTGCCATGCCTACTGCCATGATGAAAATGAAATAAACCTCTAAACTGTAAGCCACTCCCCAATTAAATGTTTTCCTTTATAAGAAGTGCTGTGGGCTGGAGAGATGGCTCAGCAGTTAAGATCACTGGCTGTTCTTCTAGAGGTACTGAGTTCAATTCCCAGCAACCACGTGGTGGCTCACAATCATCTGTACTGAGATCTGGCGCCCTCTTCTGTATACATAATAAATAAATCTTAAAAAAAAAAAAAGAGTTGCTGTGGTCATAGTGTCTCTTCAGAGCAATAGAAACCTTAAGACAGCTATTTATACCAAAAACGGATTGCTTTATTTTGATATACTAGTTTAGGTCTGGGTAATCATGCTGCATATGAAACTTTCCCCCATATAATAATATCCGATAAAAGTTTCTGCTCCCTGTATACTCCAGACATTTAGCTGCTATGGTGCTTCTGTACTGAGAGTAATAAAGCTTTTAATATGCTAGCACTGCCCACCAGGCACTTGTGTTAATTGAGAATTTGTCAGTATGTTACTCCTGGCTGCACGTGGCTAAGTCACACTGGTATTAGTAGGATTACAGTAATGCAGCAAAATAAGGTTTTACAGCCTTTTATTTTTAACCTAACTCATGGCTCATGGCATACACTATTTCTTTAAAACGGGAATTTAGAAAATCCTTTGCTGGGCACAACAGTAGCAGCACTTCCCCCCCTAAATTAGCATTTACACTGCAGTCATTTCTAAACATCTCCACAGGCCTATCTCAACCAACCAGGTTCTCTGCCTAAGAGCTATACACAAGACACACTCCAGCAATACTTTTTCCAAACCACAGCTCGAGAACAATTAGAGATGTATTATATCAATATCATGGGTTGCATCAGTGTTTATAAAGGAAAGAAATGAGAAGAATTGGATGGCATAGAATGAAACGGGAAATACCAGAGTATATTGCATTTACCAAATATAAACATCACTTTATGACATTTAGGTTATTTTATGCTTAGCACATACAAGGAGTAATATGCATTTCAATTTATATTTGAAATTAAAATATTTGAAAGTTACTCTTCTTGAATATCTCATAGTGTAGTGGCGGCTGATAAGGGTCAGGTGGAGAAGGGTTTAGTAACAGACACAAAAAGAACATTTCAAACTAATAATACAAGTACCGTGATGAGGGGACTTAACCTCAGCTGCAGGAGCATAGGAATTTTTAAGAAAGAAATACCAGTTGTATGTTTAAGAGCAGATTATTCATTAAATAAAATTCTAAATATATTATCTGAAAATAATTTCTAGTAATCTTCCAGAAATATTCTATGCCTTACAAATTCTATAAAACAGTACACCTAATTATCAGTACTTCATAGTCTACGATGCCATGCCCTTTAATCCTATCAAAGTGTTATGTAATTTTTATCTAAAGATTTTGTTTAGACTTTGTATTTCTAGTTGCAAAATATGCCTTAAAAAAAAAAAGAATATGGGTCCAGCAAGATGGTGCGGGAGGATAAATGTACTTACCACCAAGTCGACAACCATAGATTCCCTGAACTTGACACTTCAGTACAATTCATCTGCCTCCCGTCTTCACTCCCTCTAGCCCAACCTTTTCTCTGCTGTCAAAGTATTGTTTTACAAATCAACAAAATGATATTCTCCCTCTGTGCCCATGAACTTTTTTTGGTCAACTTGACACAAACTAGAGTCATCTGGGAAGAAGGAACCTCAATTGAGAAAACACCTCCATCAAACTTACCTATAGGCAAGCCTGTGGGGCAATTTCTTGATTGACGATTGATGTGGGAGGGCCAAGCCCACTGTGGGCAGTGCCACTCTTGGACAGATGGTCCCGGGTTGTACAAAAAAGCAATCTGAGTAATCCATGGAACGCAAGCCAGTAAGCAGCACTTCTCTACCACCCTGCTTCAGTTCCTGTCCCGAGGTTCCTACTTTGAGTTCTTGCCCTGACTTCCTTTCGTGGAGGACTGCAAGCTGTAAACTAAAAGAAACCCTTTCCTCCCCAAATTGCTTTTGATCATAGTGTTTATCACAGCAATAGAAAACAAACTCAGACAGCCTCCATTTAAAATTATTGGTTACCCCCAGAGTTTAATGGCAACACCCTATTGCTGGAAACATCACAAATGGAGAAGATCAAGCTGGAAGCTTCATACCTGCTGGCTAGCTTTCATAGTACTTGCTACTAGGTGAGAAGAGACATTAAATCTACCCAGCTGTGAACCCTGTCAACTACAATGATTCACCTAGCAAGATATGTCCACTGGTGATATACTGGCATGAACGTTATTGGATTAACCAACCACTTTCTGAATTTATTTAAAACCTGTTCCACAAGACGAAATCCATGTCTGTTACTGTTACCTGGGCCAAAAATCTATGGCTGTCTAGGTCATAGGCCCTAGGGTATAACATAGTATTATTATTCTGCTAAATGTACATCGTAATAACCTGCCCCTTAAGTTCTTATCTTTATACCCATAAGTCAGTGAGTCTCTTAACTCTCCTCAGAAAGGCTTCTGCAATAGATGGCAATGAATACAGAGACACACAACTGGTCAACATACAAACAATAAGATACTGTGGAGTTCTAAATGTCTCTAAATGGGACATCTTTATCACACACCTACCCCATCCCTAACACTCAGGGTCATCTCTGAAGAGGGAGCAGAAACATTGTAAGAGCTAGAGAGAACAGAAATGTTGGTAACAAAACAATATTTTCTGGACAAGAGCATGAACTCACAGTGGCTGGGACTACATACATAAGACTTCCATAAAAACTAAGCCAGGAAAAAAAAGAGGAGAGATGGGAGTAAGTGCATGAAGCCTCACCCCTATCCAAAGAGCTATTGGAAATTGACAGCTGCTAGGGAAGGGAGAGTCAGTTTTCTTCAAGGATATGGGCCCTGGGAGCTGCCCACACTCCAATAGATGGCCCCATATCCATGCACATAGAGATAGCACTATAGGGACTCAGAGGGTTCTGTGGGAGTTTTTGTGTTTGTTTGTTGATTGGTTTTTGTTTGAGACAGGGTCTCTCTATGCAGTCCAGGAGTTCACTCTGTAAACCAGGTTGGCATTGAACTCACAGAGATCGGCCTGCCTCTGCCTCCCAAGTGCTGGGATTAAAGGTGTGCGCCACCACACTCAGCTTGTTAATTTTTTTTTTTTAAGATAGAGAAAGCATATGAAGTTGGGAGGGAAATGTGTGCAGGCATAAGGTGAGAACTTGGAGGAAAGGGGAAAGGGTATAGATTTGATCCAAACACATTACATGCATGCATGAATATTAAATAAAATAGTTTTTTAAGTAAATAAATTGTTTCTAATAAAGTAAGACCCTTAGTACACAAGACTCTTCCCATTTGTCCTTAAAGGCGCTGATCCTCTTTATCACCGTTATTGCTCCAGCCCACAGCTCTTTAGCACACTCACTCTAACATGCTCACTGCGGTTTCTACCTGCCTTCCAGCCACACCCCTCACTGTCCTCCCCCCTCATCTGAATACCACTTTCCTGCAATACTGAAGCATTTGTTGTGTACTGGAGAACACAATTCTCCCCAAAACTGAGACTTTTCACACACTAGTCCTTCACCTGCAGTTACAGTTTGCCTTTTACTGCTTACCCTGTTAGACTCAACAAAACACTGCCAGATGCTTTCATACTTATATTTTTTCTGAACATTTTGAAATATCCTTTTCCAAGATCCCCACTTATCAAGGCAAAATTCACTATTGCATCTTCTATATACTATTGCCCTATGCAGAGATATTATAATATTTATTAGTAGTATTTTATTAGTAATGTATCAATTATGTTATTACAATGCTGTTATAATTGTATATATGTTATCATTTTTTACTAACTATTAAACCTTCAAAGTTCAGAGTCCCACTCATCTTTGAATCCCAAGCATCTTATACAATCTGACATGTAGAAAGTGAATCTTTAAAATACATAGCATGAAGCAAAAACAAAAATATCGTTAAATGATTGTTAAACACTTCCTAACCTTACAACTTAAAAAACTAATCTAAAAAAGCTCGAGGATTTGGATGCGTAATCAGATCATGAAGCTGAAACGGTGAGTCTTAAAGAAGAACATTGCTGTCACATGTTTGTACACAATCAAAGCCCTACTGTTACTACTGTCTGTTGTTCTCACAATTCAGACACTTTGTCTGAATCCTTTCATACAGCAAACCGTATACTTTCCATCAGGCGGCCTCCTTTTCACAACATGGAGAAGCAGGAGCTGAAGGGGTAGATCAAAGAAAGGGTAATTAGGCAGGAGGTGAGCTTGTCTCAATTAACCTCTCTTTGGGACTTGGTTAACAGAACTCCAACCTTTTGTTCAGAATCGGTTTCTCACTGTAATTTCTAGCATTTGCTTTTTCTCTGAAAATCCAAACTGTTCATGTTAGTCATTTCTCATGAAAATAAGACTCTCTCTCCTCCACTAAACTTTGGTTACTTCTCCTTTATTAGCATTCTTCAAAAGTTTCCTGAAACTCTTTGATCACACATTCAAGGTCTTACTTACATTTTAAAGCACGGTTTAGACAGTGCAAGGACATGAATTCATTGAAGCGACAATCCTTTCATTTCTTCTCATCAATGTTAGGATTCAATTCTCTCAATTATATTTCTAATGTAATTTGAATAAATAAATCCCTATTATTTTCCAAAATGGGAGCACAATATGCATTTAGTATCTGGGATTTTTCCTAACATCTGTTAGCATTACCACAACTGCTCAAAACAATAGGCCTTTCCTTACTTCATTCTTATCTTCTTTTTTCTTGTCTCAAAATAG
>LZPO01108951.1:6914-19100 GCA_001675575.1 Neotoma lepida
TCCTGCCTCAACTGAATGCACTAGGCTCTGCTGACCCCCCATGGGAGGATTTACCCTTTTGGAGGATGGGCTAAGGGGTGGGTCGGGGGTGGGGAAGGAGCAAGAGGAGGGATGAGAGGAGAATCTGTGGTTGGTATGTAAAATGAATAATTTTTTTTAAATAAAAAATATAAAAAGAAAAAAAGAAAGAAAAAAGAAATTTTAACCTCCAGAACTGTAAGAAGGTAAATTTGTGTTGATACTAAAGTAAGTCACCTGTTATAACATACACAGGAAGCAAGGTTTGAAGAAATACTACACACTCTCAGGTTTGTAAAGTTTCATTTTGAAGCATCCCCAATAAAATAATTTCTCACTGGTTGTTTGGAAGTAATATTCTTTAAGAAACTGTTGGATATGTGCACATCTTCAATGAGAGACATCAAACACTAGTGGATATATCTTTCCTTTCTTTTACCAAGTTGAAGAAAAACATTGCTTGAATAATCTGTATGTTTGGTAGCCAACGCTGTTGAAATTACAAAATGCAAGAATCTTGCAGAAATCAGCTGCTAGATTTATTAATTTACCTGAAAAAGAAACAGAAAAAAAAACCACAGAAAAAAATCAAAGTATAAAATCTTCCATTTAGCTAAAGTTTACAATGCTATATTTTGAATTTTTCCATATTAAGAATACACTTAATGTTTGCTGATGACTTATTTAGTTCATTAAGTCACTACCTATGACAACAAAACATGTAGTTGTCCTTAGATATGAGAATTAATACCTTTATTTTTGTGATCCTTTAAAACAGTTCAGGGTCCAATTCTTCCTCCCTGACTGACTAGAACAAGAATATCAAAAGGGAAGAAAAAAAGAATAATAGAAAAAGAAAAGACTTCTCAATATGATTTACATTTAAAGATGTACTTAGAATTTCATTTTGTTTTACCAAATAGCCCAATCATACATTTCCTTTGTCTGTCCAAGAAATATCTCACTGGTTATTTAGAAAGTCGGTTTTTATTCTGGGTGCTGTAAATAGCTACGTGATCATGGTGGGTGTCCTGATTTTTAAGGCATACTTATCAGCCTGTGAAGGGCCAAGTGACACACATGCAGCACAATCAATGAAGTCATTTATAGACATACATAGGCATCAAAACGTTTCTGGAGGATGTGAATAGTACTGATTTTGGCGTGTGGAGAGTGAAGGAGCTGTTGATTTAGAGAAACAACTGTGATCTGTGGAACATGGGCAAATGGGTACTGAGGGCTTTATCTCCACAAGGTCCTTCTTGTGCTCAGAAATGCTTTCCTATGTTTATTTGGGCTTTGTGTTTAAGGATTTTCTAAAAAATAAATATTTTCCTATAGATTCTTTACAAAGGTGTTCTCCAGAATAGTAACAGATTGAATACAATTCATTTCCTTTGCTTGGATCTTGAAAGCTGCTACTCAGGGTTATTAAGACACCATTTCCTTATGGTTTTCAGAGTGAACAGAACAACATGGCACACTTTCAACGCTGTTGTTTTTAAATATAAAACAAAACAAAGGCAAAAACATTGAAACTTTGCATCTTCTTTCACACAATCTGATCACATTTACAGGCGTGTCCAGAAGGAGATGACGGATAACATCAGTTCCAGCACTATGTCACATAGCCACTCCTTCGTATTCTTTAACATCAGTTCCCACACCATGTCACATAGCAACTCCCTCGTATTCTTTAACAGTTCATAAACAATGTTCCACTTCACCAAAAGTTACAAAAGTTTCTACAGTTTCCCTTGGCAAGCTGAAGCTCACTCTTCATTTGTCAATGTGCATAAAAGCTGCTTATAGCATAGGATGGTATAAGCTATTTCTTAAGCAATAAATGGTTTGAGTCATCTATTTTGTCCTGAAATGCTATCTGTAGTTAACTGCATTGCTTATAAATGGTCATAGTAAATTCAGCATGAAAGAGAATATTACAGAAAAGACAGCAGCAGAAGCACTAGCATTATCTAATATTTATATATGTTATCAACAGAACACAGCAGTGAAACATTTAAATGCATATCAATGGGTACCATGTCTAAAAATTACTATAGTACTTATTTAGTGTAGTGGATATTTTTCTTAAAGAGTGCTTGCTGTAACTAGAACAGCATAATATGTGATTTAGTACAGTTAATTCTTAGAGATTAAATAGTGTATTTATGTACTGAAGATAGTGAAAGGAGACAGGTAATTTTTTTTCTTTTTTGCTTCATTGTGATCCCAGATTTAACACTTAATTGAAGATTCCAAAGGATCATGACATGTCATTATTTAACCAAAATGGGCATTGACATATTTAAAAGACAGTATTTGTACNGAAACAGCAAGATGGCACCAAGATACATGTAATGCTACTGGCCTATGACTCAATTGGAGCCAGAGTCCAAAATTGTGCCCCTCATTGACAGTCATGGCAATTACTCAAATTCAGAGAGAATTGCCCACATTTATGCTTATCCTTTACAAGTCATCTGTAAAGCAAAATGGAACAGAAAGAACAAGAAATGCAATTGCTAAATACTTTTTTTTACAAGAGGTGCAAAAACAGTCATTTCTAACATTAAACTGCCATTTACAGTAGATTTTTGTACACCTGCAAAGACTTCAGTAATGATGGGGAAATGCCCAAGGCAAATAGTCTCCAAGTAGATATTTACACAATGTGAAATCAAATGTACCGTAGATACCGAGAAAATTATCTTATGTTATTATGAAATCGATCAAACATGATATAGCTTCATCATACAGAAAACCCGTAGGACCCCATCCCAAGCCTAAGTACAAAGGAATTCCCCAGTTCCCTCTGCCCATTCACCCACCATCTTCCTCTTAGAAAGAATGAATGTGTAGATTACTCCCACCCACCCTCAAATAAAGTGCGCAGTCCATGGCAGACCATAGAATAATGCAACAGGAAAAGCCCCTTTTGTATTATTATTTTAAAAATAAAATACAAACAATAAAAATAAAACAAAGATTGAAGAGAATTTGTTGATTCTCTCTATCTTGAAAAAAAGAGGCGAAGCGCGGGGTGCCCTTCTTGACTGTCACTCATTTTAGTACACGTAGCCTTCGTTGTAGGGGTGGGGGTTGCAGCAACCCCCTTCTGGCATGTAGGCCATGCTCTCGTCAAAGTGAGACAGAGGCACAGTGTCCTCCTCGTTGATGTGACGTTCCATGTCCGTCTTCAGCAGTGGGCGCTGGTTATCCGGAAAGGCCATGGAGAAAAGGGCTTCCGGGTCACACACAAATTTGTAGACATATCTCTCTCCAGCCACCTGAGAATATCATGGAAAAGCCCCATGTCACCGTCCCCACATGGGTAGGGGAGAGAGAAACAAACATGGATTAATACACCAGCAGGGACGGAGGGCAAAAGAGAGCATTTGACTAAATAACAAACACATCTTCANGGGGAAAAGTCTTTGCTTTGTAAAATAAGCCACAGTTCAATCAAGGGAAACACAAAATGTTGACCTAGAGTAATAATTAATTTATTCCACAAATAGCTAGGAAACTCAGCAGTTTGCTTTTTTCTTTTAACATAAAGGTGTACTTACACTGTCATTTGGGGAAGAAAAATCAATGACGTAATGCAAGCAATTCACACTGAAGTGTTTGTTTTAAAGGTAACATCTATGCTTTGAAAACGTCTTTAAGGTTTATCTTCCCCCATTATATTTCTACAACTTGCAAGTTTTAAAAGGAAAATATGCTTTATTCCTAATAAGACTAGACTAGCGATCACTAATTCCCAAGATGCACTGCTTCTTTCCCCTTCATCTGTCCCCTGGCACTGTGTATGCTCAACTAAGAAAACCCCAAAGATACATAGCCTTATTTAAATGAAGGATGGAGCAAGAGGACATTATCCTGAGCACATCACTTTTTAAAATGAAGGCAAGATACATTAGATGAAGCTTAAGGATGTGTGTAAAGTGTCAAATTGAAGTAAGAGGCGTAAAAAAAAAAGTGAAAGGAATCTAAAATACACACTGGGAAAGGAGGAAATGAGAAAAGGAAATGTGACAACTGCTTGAAATAAAGGAGATGTAGCACAATTTGTAGGGACAGACATGCCCCAAGCTTAAGTTTTGAAGAGTAATGCTTCTGTAGAAAATGATAAACAATTGAAGGAGACAAATGTACCTGCCATTAATAGACAATGCTGAGGAACTCAAGACCCTGGGGTGCGATGGGGGACAAAGGCAGCTCTTTGTGTTAACTTTGGTGTGTGTGTGTATGTGTGTATGTGTGTATGTGTGTAGCTTACAATTTCAGAAAGATGAAAAGGATTCAATGTCTCATGTTTCTGTGTCAAAAGGTCTTGCTAATTGATTTGTGACATGGGGAAACAGTGTGCTCACAGTTTATAAACTCTCTGTACATGTTTGGGAGAGGGGGAATGGCTGCCAAGGATCTCTGCTGCTCTGGACTCGGATTTAGAATATTTGTTGCCCTGAACTGAAGTAAAAGGAACCACATTAGAGTCCAAATAATCTGGATATGCAGAGGTTTGAAAGAGCCAACACTGAGCAATGTTTAGGAATCTGGACATGTTTCTTAAACTGCCCTTCAGTTCCTTGTCTTGTGAAATGGAGACAGGAAGGCTCCTTGGAAAGCCAGCTGTGATACACAGAGGGAAGTCTCTAGCACAATGCAAAGTAAATGGAGACATCTAGCTTAATTNTCTTCCTTTAGTCCTCATTACAAAAAAAAGTGAACTAATGAAATGACTGCAAAACTGAAAACCAGGCAGTATCAAACAAAGGCTGAGAGATAATAAATCTTAGTTTTGTTTCCTTTTTTTATTTTTCAAGGTATTTTCAGGAAATGAAAGTAAAATAAATGCTTTATTCTGCATGCCTCTGGGTGTTTTATAGCCCACTGTGTTTAGTTTGGGGCTGCAAAAAAGAATTGTTTGCCTTAGGTACTGGACCTGTCATTTTGTCTGATGTGCTGAGGTTGTCTTTACTTGGAAGCAATGTAATAAATGAAAAACATTTCATCATGAGGAATTTAAATGCACAAGATGCAACCAAAACCATAAAATCTCCTAGGGACTTCTGCCTTTTGCTTCCTTCTAGTTTTCTCTGAATAAACAGTTTTAGTGCTACTACTGTGTTTATCCCACTGTTAGATATTGCTGAGTTTAGAATAGGAGCTGACAGACAGACAAAGTAAATGATGCCTTCCTTTGTTAGGGATACAACCACAGTGTGAGAAATCCTGCATATTAGGGAAAACCTAAATGCAACACTGAGATTAAAAAAAACACAAGAATTTTGTGGAGGAATCTATCAGAAGTGAACAGGGAGGTGGGTGTGTTGTCAAAGCCTAGACATATATTTAAGTTGCAATTCCATTTTAAAATTTCAAGATTGCTCAGCAGGTAAAGGCACTTGCCCCCAAGCCTGACAACCTGAGTTCAATCCCTGGGAACCACATAGTGGAAAGCCAGACCTGATTACACATACTGATTGTACACACACACAAACACACATTAAATAAATATAATAATTTTTTCAAAATTTGGAGGAGAGGGAATGGAGGCATATTTGACCAAAATAAAGTATATGTGTATGAATATTAAATAAAATCTCAAATGTAAATGATAAAGCAGAAAAACAAACATTATATATTTTTATAAGTATTGCTAAATTTTTAACTAGATGTGCACATATTTTATCTACAAAGAACAAGTTTTTCCAAAACTTCTTATTTCTATTTNAGAATTACTAAAATTAATTACCACTTAAAATGTTTTACTTGTATTAACCCATTTGGTTATTTTATTTTATTCTCCAGGCTTCTAATTTAATTGTTCTTTACATACATCACAAATGTCTAATTAAAGTTTTAAGCCAATGATCAAATATCATCATATAAACTTGGAATATAATTCCCCATTATATATATTTTATGTAATAAGAAGGGGAGACACAGAGTTCTTCTGAATAAACTATGCTATAATTTACTTAACCATCAGAAGGGTCCATGCAGTAATAGATANAATGAAAAAGGCAGAACATTCTAGAAAGAACTCCCAGATATGAGTGGTCTTAGAACAGCAGGGAAATGATTGTACATGTATGAAGGTTAAAGGTACTTGCTAACACGGTAAGGGATCCTGGTTGGTTACCAGCTACATGAAGAGTACGAGCTCTGCATGCCTATGTGGTAAACAACCTGCCTTCATTGTGCCAAACAGTGGCATCCAAAAGGTCTGTCCTGTGCTGTATTCACATCAAGCTGCAGTGCCTAAATAAGCAGTAAACCACCCAAGGCTGAAGGAAATAATAACAAATATCCAAATGTTTTATCTTTATATATTCATTTATTCATGGCCTCCTTTATAAATGTAATATTTTAAGTACATTTTATCTTTATCCATGTTTTTGTATTTTATACAAAACAACTTTTAAATATTAAAAGAAGCTCATTTGAATTAAAATATATTAAACTTTGTTCTACAACCACATAAGATGAAACATTTATTTCAAGTAAGTGGTTTGGGATATTAAACTGTCAAGTGATGAAATCAGGCAAGATATGGAGCAAGAAAAAAGTGGGTTTTTTTTTCTAATAAAACCAAGTGATGCCTGAGTGTTTTAAGAATCAAAACCAAAAAAGGAAAAATACAAGCATTTCAAAAATGTGTGACTGTGGGGTGCAGCAAAATTACAGCTTCTAGAGACATGGAGATCTAATATTGATACTGAAATAACTTTTGTTTACCATGTGCAGTAAAGTGGAAACTTCCAGAAAGCCTGTCACTTGGTAGATACCATTATACATTTATCTCCAGTGTCCATGACTTTTTAAACAGTCTTGTGATACTCCAAGCATCGACTAACACGGATGAAAGCCTGGCTGGAGCAAGGTAGTGATAATGTGATTTTAAGGTCTGACTTGGAGACTGGTGGTAGGCACATCNCAGTGAGTTTGAATGTAATATCACCTCACCTTTTGCATGATTCCCTTCTCATAATAATAGCGAAGAGAACGGCTAAGTTTGTCATAGTTCATAGCTGGCCTGTTCTTCTGAATGCCCCAACGTCGGGCCACCTGCCGCCAAAACAGAATCACATTATTAGTGTTCAGTCTTCATCAATCACACCTGTCTCTTATACACATCTAGATGTGTATAAGAGACAGGTGTTAGTGGCTTGCAAACACACACACACACACACACACACACACACACACACACANAGTTCATCAATGTATGACTTCTAAACCCACAAAAACGTCCAAATCCAAGGCATAAGTAAAGCAGCAACAGCATTCATGATCTGAGTTTCCTGTGTCCTGGTTTAAACCAGGCATGTAGTCCTCTTTCTTAAACATCACAATATAATCCTTTGTCACCATTGTTTTGGGTAGGAATTAAATGGAAATAAGAGAAGTGTTTACATCAGGAAAGAACAGGCTACAATTGACCAAAACGAGGCAGAGTTTCCCTTCTGCAATACAGCATCAGTCTTTTCCTTCCTGAACTTTCAGACAAAAATTCCAGCTTAAGAACTGCTTAATGATCACTCTGGAAAGGTGCTTTATTGGATTTGTGACAAATCAGAGAAGAAAAAAAAGAAAAAACCCTGCTCAGATTGTGCAAAAGAAAGAAAAACTGGCAGTAGGTCAGCTGAGAAAATAGTATGCCGATTAAGAAGCTGAACTACAAATAATTGTTGTTGCTGAAAGTGGCCTCTGAAGAAAACTAGAGCCAACATCGAACTGGAAAATTAAGCTCATTTAGGAAACATTAATTGGATGCTAAAAATAAGATGGAAGTGGAAAAGTCACCATGGATATGAGTCATTTTTTTTTTAAGCAGAACATCCAGTGTGGTTTGGTAAAGGTCTCAGAAGTGTTTAATATGTGGCCATGGTGGAGCACTGGGGCTGGCTGAGGCACAGCTCTCCAGCAGAGCTTGGAAAGCACTTCCTCCCTTGGTGCCATTTCCCCTCACCATCACATTGGGCTGATGGAGGCACAGAGAGAGAGGAGCCTGCCTCTCTGACTCCAGTAGATGTCATGATCTCATTAATCCCCACTCTTTGGTAGGCTGAGGAGAAACCATGCACTGCCTAAGCAAGGCCGGGAGAGCCTTCTCTAACAGAACACGATCCTTTGTTTCCATGAAATTCCAAGCTGTTGTGTCCCANACAATAAAAGAACACCTCAAAGCCATCTCTGTTCCTCTCCTCTTCATTAGCAACAACCTTTCTGTCGTGTCCCCACCCCTTTAAAAACATTGATCTTTCCTATTTTCTCTGTCACTAATTTGTATTCTTGAAATGGACATACAATGGTTTTTAATCACATGGGTTTGTATACTATTTTGAGAGTAAAGTGACATGATGGAGCAGGGATAAGACTATTCATTTGAGCTAGAAGTCAGGGTGGCAGCACAGATACATCTTAATTTTCTACAAACTTTACAGTAAATGTTCTAAGTAATAGTGACTAGAGCAGGGAAGGGTGGCAATACAAAATAAATGCAAGCTAGGCATGGTGAGAAATGCTGGTAATTCTACAATCAGGGAGCTGAGTATGAGACTGGGGTTATGGCAGGAGAATCAAGAGTTCCAGACTACCCTGGGCTATGAAACCCTGAAATATCAAAGGAAAAGGAAAGGAAGGGAAAACAAGAACCGAGAGGGTGAGGAAAGAAAGAAGGAAGGAAGGAGAGGGAGGGAGAGAGACAGGAGGAGTGAGTTTTGTTTTGTTTTGTTTTTTAATAAAGTCTTTCAAAAGTGTAACAGTAGATGTCAGTGGCTCAGTAGAGACACAACTGACTATACAGCATGCAAATCTTGGGGAATGCGAAAAATGTTGCTAAGCAACAATTCCCGAAAACATTCATTTACAAATGAGACTTTACTAGAATTTTAGCAGAGTTCACTTCAAAATTAAAATGCAACAAAATTTAAGGCACCATAGAAGTCTCTGGAGAGAGTCTTGTGATAGTCGCAAATACTGTAAGAGAGATTTGTAAGATTTTGGTTCATATACTGCCAAGTAATTCTTAGCACTATGGATTATTAGTCCAGGCTTTAAAAAGTGTGACTTAGACTTATTCTGTGTCATAACTGACACAAAGTAAAGGAAAAGAGGCAACAATATGCCTATACGTTGTAGACAAAAGGGTTTAAAATTAACAGGAAGCATAAATATCTTTCAGACCATCCAAAATCTTGATCAAGTCCACTTGATCCCCATAAACACCACCAATGTCAGATATAGCATCGCTTAAAGCTAAGGCACAATTTTCAACATGAAGTCTCAAAGATGAGGATAATACTTCCAAATGACTTTCTAATGAAGTACTTTCAAATAAGAGCTTACCCTGTTAGGAAGGAGCATAAAGAGTATAGCAGCACGGCATTCACCCTTACTGTCAAGTACGTTAAGTGAGTCAATGCGGTAGTTCAAGTATAACTCTATCCTTTTTATTATATTAGTAAATGGATCTTTTTGGTGTTGGCATTTGAACTCAAGGTCCCGTGTGTGCCAGCCAAGCATTGTATCAGTATACATCATGGGACAGTGAACCTAGAATCAGGTTCTGGCAATCNGACTTCCTGGTATTNAACTAGCTTGAGCATCATCAAGAATGTGGCATGGAATCCTGTAGTCCTGTAGGTGTCTTTCTATGTTAAGGAATGTTTCTGGAAACAATTCTCCAGGGTGACTGATTAATTTGGAAATAAACAGGACAAATTCAGAAGTTCACTCATTATCATTTTAAACTAAGAGATGAAGCATGAGAAAATAAAACCTCTGAGAAGTACAACATGGTGGCTTCCAAGACACCATTCATGGACTGGGGGGGTCAACACTGAAAGATCTGTTATATAGCAGAAGGTAAGAGAGGGATTGTGGTCCACAGAGAAGAAAACAATTCACAGATCCTTTCTAAAGAAGAAACTGGAAAAGCAACACAGTCATTGTCTGGTGCTAAGTGTGAGCTAGGCAGCAATCACAAATAGGATACTTCATTCTTAATTTTTTTTGTTTTGTTTGTTTGGTGTGTAGGTATGTGTGTGTGTCAGAGGCTGATGATAGTGTCTTCCTCAATCACTGTTGACCTCATCTTGTGAGACAGGGTCTCTCACTAAACCTGAAACATGCTGATTCAGTTAAGACTAGTTAGCCAGTGTGTTCTTAGGATCTTACTGTGTCTGCCTCCATAGCAATGGGATTAAAAATATATCCTGCCACTCCTGGCTTTTAGCATGGCTGCTGAGAACAGAAATCAAATCTTCATGCTTGTGCAGAAGCACATTATTTACTGAGCTGTCTTCCCAGGCCCCTAGGAAAGGATGTTGAACAAGAGCTTAGGAGACATGTAGTATCTATTGCACAATTCCCACTGAGCTAGTTACCATTTGGNAACAGTCAACTGACTGAATTACTGGGTCTTGCTTTTGACTTTATACACCTGTGATAGCAAAGTTGTTGAAATGTCAGCTGTATGAAACAGACCTGATTGCATATCTTTCTCGCATTTAAATAATCACAAAAACTCAGACTGATGGCACTAACTGGCTAGCTAGCCAGAGCTTCCATTCTTCCTATCTAGATTCAAACATCTAAATGCCATGGGTTGTTGTATGAAGAACTTAATCACTCATAGAATGTGGGCTCTTCTGAGTGGCTCAAATGTTACTGACATCATTCAGTAATGCCTCCTGTCCTAACAAATATGACAAAAGTAAAACGTTCTGTTTCTGCTCAGTTTATTTTAATCACAGGTGGTGGGAAATGGCTGTTTAACTGACATAAATCCCTGTTAAACTTCCCTAGTCCAAGTCTTGCTTTGATTATTAAAATCTTCCATGAGGGGAAGCACACATTCCCATTATGGTAAAGGATTCTGAGATTATTTTGCTTNGCATCGTTAGTCTCTGTTGCCTGCATCATATTTTTGTGGTTCGTCACTTACATCAATTAAGTATATCTACAGAAAACCAAAGTTTCTTTATAGCCAAATGGAAGTTTAAATACACTACAAAATTTAAACACTCAAACATTTAGTAATGGTATTTCCCACTTTTGAGTCCTGTGTGTGTGTTTGGTGTGAGGCCAGGACTCTACTGTAAAACCAGCCCTCTGAACAGATGCAAACTGTTGCAAACTGGGAGAGACTATTGCATTCAAAGGTAAAAACCATGAAATTAATAGTTTTACATTATTTTGACCTACTTTCAAATTTAAAATATGTCTATACAGTTTTAAAACTTTTTATATACCTTTCTAGCATATTAACCAAGTCTGTTTATATTATAGGAAATTTTGGCTTCCTATTCAAAATCTAAGAGACTAACCTCTTCAGGCTCAATCAGTTTAAATTCCATGCCTCGTCCAGTCCAGGCAATGAAATGAGAATTTGAAGGGTCATCCAGAAGAGCTACCAAAAACTGCCAAAGCTGAAGGGATCCTCGCCTCTGGTACGTGGGTCCTTCCCGATACATTCCTGGCTCTTGCTTAATGTCCCCTAAATTTAAAAAATAAACTATTATTAGCAATATTACATCATTTGTATAAAATTAACACCAAATCAACCATGTAAATGGTTAAACACAATTACTTCATGGATTTTGTAACACCATTAAATACAGATTTAAAATAATCAAATGACTAAATGCAAGCCAACAATCTACAGAAATTTGCAGACAGTATAACAATATGTATTCTCATCAATAGAAATGCACCAGTAAAGAGTAAATTCATAAACACCATTTGCTTACAAAAACCTAGTACAACTGTCTATCTTGCATTCACATCTTTACAAACCATCATACCTAATCATACTCTTTTGCTTCATTAATGCCGTTTCTCTATCTCGGAAGACGTAATCCTCTTTAAGTTCTAGGCATTTTACTTGTATAAATTAATTTCTACAAACTGTAATTTGCAAATACCTTATTGATCCATGCGTGAAAAACTCAGAGCAAATATTTCAAGGTGAATTTAGCAATATCATAATGTCTGAGTGGCCTGCACTTTCTGTAAACTGGGACACTCACGGGCAGTCAGCAGCGTTATTGTTCCACCTACAATGCCTTCTTCCGGAACCCACTGTTTTTCACTGGCCAACAAAGGAAACAATGTGCTTGAGGAATCTTACCTGCATTTCATTCATTTAAT
>LZPO01108951.1:21120-33027 GCA_001675575.1 Neotoma lepida
CAATAAATGAAAAGAACAAACAAAGGACATTCCAAAAAACAAGTTTTAGGCTCCATGTCAACAGAAAAAGCCAAATTTTAAGAATTGTGATGGCATGCTAGTAAGGGTAGTTAACACAACTCACATTTCTAAAATAGAGGTGTAAGTAACTACTATAGAAGAAAGCCAAAAAAGTGCTTCCCTTTAGCGGTTCAAGTCCATGACCTGTGATAAATTTAGCCATCTTAAGAGAGGCTAAGGCAATAGATTTTCCTAAAACTCACCATCCTTTCCAAAAACTACAAGAGCAGCAAGAAGCTTGGCGGTTAAGCCCTCAAGTAATTACATGAGACTGAATAGCAATCTGAGCATACACTTCGCTGTTTAAATAATGACAATTAAAAACTCTGAGAGCGCCCAAGTCATTACAGCCGAGATCCCCAAAGTTTTTGCAATCAGCTAATCAGAGGGCCCCTGCTCATTTCCTGTTTGACAATCAAAGCGGGAAATGTGGAGACCACTCTGAAGAACCAGTAAATGAATTAACTGTTCCCTTTTCCTCCCAGCTTCCTTGCAAATGTCGGCTTTTGCCACCACGCTTGTCAAGAAAAGAAGACTCTATCTAGTTTGACGCTCTTTTCCAATATCTGGGACCCTTTCATTGCACTATTGAGAGATATTTAAAAGGTAATGCTTTCCTAACTTCCTTTTAAGCAATTACGACATAATGCTACATTAGTAATGCACATCTTCCTTGGTGGGAGTGCGGGGGGCAAGCAATCAGGAAACTCAATGGGCAGTTATGTTGTTCTTGTGCTCCATAATGCATCTTTTCATGAACAATAAAAAGAAAGGAGGCTGCATTAGTCATCAGTACATCCACAGTAGCGTGCTTTCTGTTCTGCTTTGTTAATTACAGGATCAGCTTTCAGTAAATCTCAAATAACAAGCTGCGTGTGCTCAGCAGGGCAATGGAAAGATGCCTTGCTCTGCGCAAAGCGCAGCAACAATGACGTTCTTCTGTCCCATCTCCAAAAAAGGGCGCTTATGGAACCAAAGAGAAGAGAGGAACAAAAGGAGAGGGAAGCAAAAGGAACATTCAGTAATCTCACTAGTCCTTAGCGCGTGCGTGATAGAGGATGTGCATAGAAACCTCTAAGTGCAAATGTTAACTGCTTCAGAAAACGAAAGTGTGATCTGTACTCATGAAAATCAAACGATGAAACTGAGAGAAACCCACCATCGAACTTCTCCGGAACAACACAGGTGTCATCATAGAACTGCCTGGGGCCCTTTTCAAACATGCAGCCTGTGGGGGGAGAGAGGAACATCGTTATTAATGATAGAATATGAAATTAAACTCCCAAGTTCTTTTTTCTTTGCTGGAAGGGAAGTTTTGAGACAGGGTTTCTCTATGTAACAGTCCTGGCTGTCCTGGAACTCGCTTTGTAGACCAGGCTGGTCTCTAATTCACTAAGATACACCTACCTCTGCCTCCCAAATGCTGGGATTNAAGGTGTGCACCACGACCGCCTGGACCTCCCAAATTCTTTAATCACTAACACAAAAAGATACTTTGAAAATGACTCTACCACTTTCTAGCTATTTAATATTGAACACATTAACTTGGCTCTTTGCCTCAGTTTCCCCATATATCAAAGGGGAAAGAGAGTAATAGCGCTTTTGTAAGGACTGAATGACTTTCATGCCACTGCAATTTAGAATGGTGCCATAGCACAGTGATGTGTAACCATCAGAGATTTATAACCGCTGACCTAAGCATAGACCTTACCAAAATATTGGCAGACCTAGGCTTTATAATGCATTGTTTTATTTTCTGGCTTCTTCTTTCTTTCATTATTCAAGAGAGGGACAGAAAGTGAAATTCTGGGACTGTCCTTGATTTCTGGTATTGTACCTGGCGCTCTGAAAGTGATTTAGTTTACCCTTTACTTCCTTGTAGAAGTATCTCAGAAAGCTAAGCTTCTCACTTCAAAATCATTTTATTATACTTTGTGTGTGTGTGTTGTGCACACATTACAGCATGGGCCCGAAGGCCAGAGGACAACTTGTGGTAGTGGGCTCTCTCCTTCGGCCATGTGGATTGAACTCTGCTGCTAGGCTTGGTAGCAAGCACCTTCCTTCACTGAGTCATGTGACTCACCCGCCCCTTCTCTTCATTAACAGCCAAGAGAGTCAAAAAGGGGGTTTTATCGTTGTTTTTGTTTTGTGCTGTAACATCGCTCAGCTCACAGAAAAAGTAAAAATAAACTGATATCTTTTAATAATCATTTTCTCTCTCACATATACTTGACTTCACCTAATTGTCACCTTTAATTATAGGAAGAAACTTCATACAATTTAAACATAGCTTTATTTACCAANTACAATGTTCTCTATGGTAGGCTGATAATAGTAACAACACCAGCAACAGTAATTACATGCATTGGTGTAAAGCTTTTGCTCTCAAGTATTTAAGATTTATTTTCATTTGCTGTCACTTAAACATCTATTAATATCATTCATATAAAATCATGAATATTAATCCTAAACAAAAAGGTTGTATCTAAGGCAATTTTACAGAAAAAAAAAAAGAAGACATGTTGTTTAAGTCATAGTTCCTGGAATCCTTCAGTGGAGATAATATCCAGATAAAATAATTTTTTGTCTATTACTTTGCAGATGTCAACATCTATTAGAGCAGAGAGCTCCACTGCGGCTACCTGAAATAATAACTCCTTCTCTACACAGCTTATGTGAATCCATTCTTAATGATGACTTTTCCAAAGGTATAAAATCCAGGACAATAAAAGGCAAGATCAATCTACCATATTTTACTACAAAACTGTGACTTCGGTTTATAAGGTCATAGCTGAATATTCTCCAAGATATATGTCGGTAGAGTGGAGGAAGGTGTGTAATCTGTAAGGAGCAATTTCTAGGTATAAGGATTGCCAGGTGCTAGCAGAAAAGAACACAGCTATTTTTGTGGACAGGACTCAGGCTAACAACCAAGTAAGTACAAGCTACCAAGATATCAAAAACTATTCTTTCATTTTCCAAAGACAGAGTGTGGTTTGTGGTTATTTTTGTTTGTTTGCTTTATTGTGTGTGTGTGTGTGTGTGTGTGTGTGTGTGTGTTTTTTTTGCCTTACTAGGGACTGAACCTAAGGCCTGGGGTCTATTGGCCAAGCACTCTGCCACTGATCATCCCCAGACCCCAAAGGATAATTTTTAAAATAATGTTTTAGGATCATAAATGCATTTTCCCAAAGCACACAATGAATAAATCAATTCAAATTGGAATGGGTGGTTATTTTTTATGTTATTTATAAGGAATTTTAAAACATGGAGAACTTAACTTCTGTTCTGCTTGGATGAGCCAGGAAGCCTTCTTGCCTCATATAAATGGAGTGGCAGCTAGGCACTTCTGAAAGAAGAAAGAAAATTTGTCAAAGAAAGGTAGAAGGGCAGGACAGATGGAAGGTAGAGAGAAGTAAGCAGAAACGTCAAGGGTCTGGATNAGTGAGCCTGTGAGCACACGGTGAACATTTTCAGTGGGCCTCCAAAGAATGAAAGCTTAAGGTATCCCAGTGAAGCTTGACTCTCTTCAATAAGCAGCTGAACATACTTTTACCAACTCAACTTTACTGAAGCTCAGCAATACCACACGATGTCACACCAGTATGTTTAAGGGTATATATACCCTATATTATTCTGTCTATGCACACTGCAAAACTCAAAGGCTCAGTTATGGATGACTTCCCAAATACTAGACAGAAATTACTAAGAAAAGAGAAAATAATTAAATCTCATGAGTTATCCTGAGACTTTTAAAGTCTTTAGGTTTTAATTGTTTTTATTAGATAACAGCATATCTGGCTTTTCATTTTTATTAAGAATATAGATCATGTTCAAAGTTAATGAAGAAACAGTATACAATAAACAGTTTTACAATGCCTGTGCTAAGAAAAAGCCTCACCTACAGGGCCAAGGGGTATGGAAGAAAAAACAAACATGGCTAATCATGAAGCCTGACTCACAGTGCTAACTCAGAACTGCACATGTTCAATGATTTTGACATGGAAAAAGAAAATAAACATGGCTCAGTAGACATATGATTTAAATTCAAGTCCTTGTTACCATTTAAGCTACTTAAGTTTGGACAAACATTTCTTTACCTGTATTTCTATAAAAATAAAGGGTTGAAAGATATTCCCTAACACCTATTGCAGTTCTCCAATTCCATGATGCTAAGGGTAGACGGATGGATGACAGCCCCCAAAATCAAGGGTCTTCCTGTATTTTAGGAATCCCTTCTGAGCCCTATCTAATACCTATTTTTGTACTTCATTTTTATTTATTTTCCTTAAATCTAGTTCCTCAAAATCAAGTATCAGCTCTCCCAGACTGAATCCTACCCTTGAATGTATAAACATTTGATCAAGTCAGTTAGAACATATGTACAGTTCACTAGTTTTGTTTTTCTTTTAGCAACATAGAAAAAGGAAACTAAATGAGTACCACAAATGCAATACTTAATACAAAAAAATTCCCCCCTTCCCACTGCTTGTAACTCAAATATACCACCCTTAAAGAATGAATTTCAAAGCCCAGTCTCTTCAGACCTATCCATCTATACACTCGTTGTAACAATAGATAATCAATACCCTTTATTTGGCCTGGTTTTACCCTGGGTCTAGAATTTACCATTTTCAAAGTCAGTATTTTTGTTTGATTGTTTGTTTGGTCTGATGACAAGAGATAATTTTTTGGTTTAATATCAAGAAAAATATGAGCAATTTTTAACATAAAAATATTTTAACCCATATGATTTTAATCTAAAACATTTCACCAGTAAGCCATAATTCTAACAACATTTAAAAAGTATGGTTTTGGTGGTACACACCATAATCCCAACATTCAAGAGGCTGAGGAATAAAGACTGTGAATTTGAGACTATTCTGAGTTACGCAGAGAGACTCTCTCAAAACAAAAACAGAAAACAAAAAAGCCAGGAGCTAAGAGGCTGGGCGTATAGTTCAGTAGCAGAACCCTTGCATAACATGCACAGGCCCTAGGCACAATCCCCAGCATCAGAAAAATAAAACCAAATTACATGAAATAAAAGTACATAAGAAAGCATAGTCTATGTGGTGANGACAGTGGAAAACTTGTAAATACACATTTTTCTATAACATGGTTTATATAATTTATTATATAGTGCATAATTCTGAGTCTATGAAGGAAAAGTGACTCTTTTCCTGACAGTATTGATAATAGGCCAAATAGCAATCCACATTATTCCAACTTTAAACTAATGACAAACCTTGAAATTAATTTTTAATGTTGTTCTGATTTATTGCCAGGCATAAGGTCCCTCAAAACAGCTGGGCCTGGAAGGGACAGTGTTAATGACTGCAGTCAGTGCAACAGCTGCTCAGAGGCTAGCTTTTTGCTGTACTAATATTGATACCATGCCACAAAAATACTCTTAGTGACTGCTGCACACCTGGAGTACGGCTGTAAGAACAGCTGGCGGGCTCTGAGGCAGCTAGAGGAAAAGACAGAGGCTGAGGTCTATTACATATTAGTGTGACTAAATGAGCTTTCCATCCTAGAGTTAGAGAAAAAGAGGAAACTCAAATATTTCTGAGGAACCCAGTATTCAAGGATGAAGGACACTTATGGCGAATGTTCTAACGTGGCATAAAATTAGTGTAATCCTNGAAATCTAGACACAGCGTCAGAAACACTTTATGCACAATTTGTCTAATTCTCCTGCATCTAGAGAAACAGCTGAGGTCTCTATTGCTGCTCTTATACTGTACTGTTCTTTGAAAATTCTAGGTCTATTTAGATATTTANAATAAATTGTTCTAAAATTTATTTAAAAAAAATCAGTGACACGTAATAAAGTTCAGGCCAGAATTTTCATTACAGTTTACAAAAGACCAATGTGTGATTTGCATTCTTAAGAAGACAAGGGGTAACAATTTANGGAGGGAATTATGCTTTTCCAATTCTTGCCATTTATTACACAAGAGTAAATAAAATTAGTAACTCGTTTTTAAAGGCAAGGCTTTAGCTATCATGTTTAAATCCTGTCTGCCCTTAAAGTGGATGCCATTTATATAGTCCAGAGAAGCCAGAAAAAAAATTAAATAAAAGAAAGGGCTAGGAGGTTTATTCACTAGAATAACTAAAGTCATGTTATTCTAAAGTGATATCAGTTAATTTATGACTATCAGAGTGGGTCAGACTCTAATCAAATTGTAGAAACATTTCCAAAGTGATTATTCAATCAAATGACTAACATGGTTAATTAGGGGCCGTAAACATTGCTCTGAAGTTCATCAAAGTAATGACTTGCCCAGAAAAATTACGGCTAATTAAATTGCCTGCTGCTTTCATTTCTACCTTATCTAATAAAAAAAAGTCCAACTGGTGAGATTTGGCATTCCATCTGAACTTTTGCTAAATGTTCAATGAAGATCCAAGCTGGGCTAAGTAGTGACTTCAAAGGCCTATGTTTGGTGACAGAGAATGGAGGTGTCACTGGGCAGGGCCTTCCACTTTCTTGTGGAAGGAAGGACAATGCAAGAGCTACAACCTATTGTAGTCTGACCTATGTAAACATGCTAGGACAGCAGAACATTTACACTATTCTATCTGTAACAAGCTACTGTAGCCTGACCTGTGCAAACACACTAGAACAGCAGAACATTTACACTATTCTATCTGGCATCCTCTGGTTATAATTTTAGGATGACCAGCACAGCACAGTGATTGCCAACAACCACTTTGGCACCTACTAGGCACAAATTCAAGTCTAAGGTCTCTTGTTTCATGGAAGTGTAGCTTTTGGCAGNTTAGTTAACAACTCTTTCCTCAACCTTCTCATCTGTAAAATGGGAGTGCTAGTAATACTTTCAAAAGTGTTGTTAAGAGGAACATATGGAATAAGTTGTATGTATTTCCACTAGCATAATCAAAGAATTTAGCATATAATTACATATTTCAGTAATTTACTTGTGTATCTTAGTTTTGTGTTCTTAAATCCCATGAACCGGTTGATTTGTTGGTTACTAGTGTAGTTATTCTGGAATAGTCTCTGTAAATCTATCTCTTAATCTATGATATCTAAAAATATATTGATTGAACAGTCATGAATTTATAATTAAGCCAGAATTTCCACCAGACATTTTAAATACTCAAGGATTCATCTTTGAACTTCATATTTTTGCAATATTAACCCTTGTTGTTTGTTCTTAAATAACACTGGCTTAAGAAGTTTAAAAGTCAGCCTATAAATTGGATTATGTAAATTGAATTTAGGACAAAGGATTTTTATTGATGTAGAAACTTGTGGATCAAAGCGTTCTAAAACTCAATATTAGTGCCGACCGAATCAGCTCTTGCAAATCACAGCGCCTGTAATTTGTTTCAGATGAGCTCTTGTGGTGATGAAAGCCGATCCAATACGCTGTAAAAATTCAAAGCAGTGAAGTGCTGCTGGCATCGCCAGGCTTCGGTGCATGGAGGCAGAATCAAGGACGAGGCACTGTAAGTCTCCAAACTGCCACTGGGTTAGGTTTCACGTAGTGTCACTGTTAAAGGTATCAGATTTGAAATGATACAGAAAGTATCACTTCATATCAAGATACATGATAACTTGTATCTTAAAAAAAAAAGAAACTTAAAATAAAAAAGCCGCTTTCTCCCTCTTTGCCTTACAATGTAAAGCTGTGCTGGAAAACACAATACTGACATGGGCAGCTTTACCAAAAGTTTTACCACAAAATGTAGTTTTGAATTTGCACATGTAATATGCCAGGCACTCCTTTGATTTGCATATTTGCTGCTCAGTTGTACAGAATGAAAATTCCCCTTTAGGGTATCATTTGTGTAAGCTTCCAAAAGTCATGCCAGACCCACAGACAAAGATTAGTCATGATTGGCTAGGGCAGTTTTAGTGGTTGCTGAAACTGCCTTGTTACCAAGCAGTGTGTAAACCTGGGATTATCTCATATACCAAATCGAACAAGGAGGCTGGAAAGGGAGTCTCCTTCATTTGATACTTCTGGCTGGATTCCTGCAGTAATAATCAAAGTACATCTTAATCCAGCTTTCAAATGTCTTATGGTAAATGACAAGTCCCAGGAAAGTAGGAGTAGCTCAAGACTTTATCTTTGCTTTCCTTTAAGTCAGAATGCAGAAGTTGACTGACTGTACACTTGAACTCCTTGTAGGAGTGATGTGACTACATAGAGTCCACATGAAACTATTCATTCATTCATTCCCTTTTAAGATAGGGTCTCATTCTGTCCTCCTGAATGACTCTACCCATGCTAAACTCTGTTCAGTGCATTCGGATAATGGGAGAAAATTGAAAATGCTAACTATGCAGAGTCAAAATGGTGAATTCTGTAAAACAATGCATCTGAAAGTAGTATTACTTTGTAAGATGTGTGTGTATGTGTGTGTGTGAGTGTGTGTGTGTGTGTGTGTGTGTGTGTGTGTGTGTGTGTGTGTGTACGCACTTCAATACAAACCTGGAAGATTTAACTACTTTTTGTTAGTATTACTAGTCAACAAATTTCTGAAAATCTATGTATTAAATCCTGACATAGCTTGGGATATACAAGTAGAGTGCTTGCCTAGAATGCAGGAAGTACTTGGTTCAACCCCAAGCACTAAAAAAAATCCTGACATGAGCTGTAGTAACAACTAATGACACCAACTTGTTTCCAGAAAGATGAATATTAGAACATTATTGTTTTCATTCCCTTCAGCTCTTCAAGTCCTTACTTCACTAGTTTAGGTTTATTTGTTTCTTCTCACTCCTATTAACATCACATACTACNTTAAAAACCCCAAGGGCATCTAGGGCATAAATAACACAAGCTTCATGAAGATGTATAAATGCAAATGCAGAAACACCCGCGTTACCCTTTAACTCTGCTTTTACATTTGAAGAATGGATGAACTTGGTACAGTTAATCAAGAAAACTACGTTTTATAGTTTCCTGAAAGACACAGTCATGTAAAAGATGGTTTTGTACCCATAATATGCTCTATATTGGAGAAATCTGCAAGTTATTAAGTCCAAAATAAGTTCCAGCAGTAGTATGTTAGATTCACATGACAAAGAGGACAAACAGGAGTTGAAACAGAGAAGCTTTATGGACCAACTGGTTCTNAAGCATGAAGGTCTGAACGTAACAGTCTGAAGATGTGGTGGAAGGGCTGGAGAGACAGCTCAGTGGGTAAGTTCAATTCCTAGCACCCACATGGCAACTCACNACCATCCATAATTCTAATTTCAGGGAATCCAACACTCTCTTCTGATCTCCCTGGGCACCAGGCACATACAGCATACATAAACATATATGAAAGCAAAACACTCACACACATANAATAAAATAAATACATCTAAAAAAAGAGAGTGGTGGATTTGTACATNGCTTAAATTTTAAGAAAGGAGGCATAAACTTAGTATTTCTTCATCCACACTTGGGATATTTCTCAGCAAACTGAAGGCAAAAAGATGAAATCTACACTACACTGAAGCAAGGAAGGAAAGGGAGTAATGCAGTGAAGTGAATTCAGTATTTCTGAGACATAAAGGCAGCATAGTGACAAACAATAGCACATAATTTTCCCTCTGAAACCAAAATCTCTCTCAAAAGCTTCTGAGATACTTTTTGGACAGTATCACACACAAAACATGAGCAGGCCCAAACAGTATATGGACATAATGAACTCAAGACATCATACGTTTTACAGGCTGGTAATTTTTATTAAACAGGAGTAAAAAAATAGAGTTCAAGTGGCAAAAGGCACAAGCATTATTGGAATTTGGGGTATTTATTACATACTGCCATACACTGGCAGTTAAATTGGTTAAAAGTAAACATGAGAACCAATGCCACTAGCTGACCCAACGATTCACAGCAGCATTCTGCAGTGAAGGATTTGATACTGAGTACCCAGTGTGCCTTAATTGGTTTCCTAATGGACTCTGTATGATTTGAAAGGAAAGTGTCTGAGGCAGAGTTTTCCTCTTGGGTTCATCTTTTCTGGGATTCCTACCTTATTTGGCTATAATATAATATGCATATAATTTGTTCTGCTTGCCTCCAACAAAAATGAAACTAGTATTGATGAAGTTTAGCATGAACTGTGTCAGACACAGCATTCTAGATTTGTAAATGTTGACTTTAGTAGACTATCTCAGATACTTCATCTTATTCTCTAACCCAAGTATGAGTTTGGCACCTTATTAAAGGACCCATAATCTTTGAAGCAATCTAAAGAAATCATGATAAAAACCATACCATGCCAATGAATGCCCTGCATTGTTGTTGGGGCCCTTCACATGTGCCAGACACTGAATTAGGCATTTCACAACCACAACCATATTTAATCTTTACAAAAACACTAGTTCCCCTGCCCAACTTTGTAAATAAGTAAATTGACAGCCAAAAGAAATTGTAAAGCTTGCTCCATAGGATACAAATGGTAAAACAGATAGCAGACCCAAAAGTTGGTATTTTTTGAATGTCACAGCAACTAGGTGGTTTTATTGTTTAATGCTGAGCATAAATAAAAACCAGATCATGCAGACAAAGCAATAAATTCTTAGGACTCACACACAAAGAGGAGTCACAGTTCAAAAATCAGAGTTAAAGAGGCCTGTTAAATAATCACAACCATAGGACTGCTGAATTTTCAGTTTGTTTTGCTTTGTGTTTATTTTTCTATTTATTTGAAATACCTGTCCTTACTTATAAAATGTACAAGGAACTATTAAAGTCAATTAAATAGAAACATACACACACACAATGAAAATGATAAGCATCTATTCACCCCAACACAAATTGTTTGACAATTATTTCAAGTTATTTGAATGCTACCTAGATAAAAACATTTATGAAACACATTCCTCCTCTTATCTAGCTCTTACCTCTTACTTTCCATACTAGCATTTGAGTATGGAAGTCCTTGAGTGCCCAAATATTTTATAAGAATATTTAAAATAGAAATAATACACTCCAATAAGCATGCACACACACACAGAGGCAGAGAGAGAGTTTTGAAAAGAAGGTAATCTTTTTTTTTTTTTGCCTTTTTTGTTCACATTCACTAAACACAGAGTGATAGCCAACGGTCTTTAAACTGTTTCCCTTAATTTCAAATCACAAGGCCAGCATGAGAATAGATCTGGGGCAACAAGGCACGAGTAGGGGGCTTTTTATGTACTTTTACTACATTATTATGCAGTAGGGCTTTCTTTTGGACTGCCAGCTCACTAATGACACAGAGATGTATTAATTATGAAAGCTCCGCCTTAGCTTAGGCTTGTCCCACTAGCTCTTATAACTTGTTAATCCATATTTTTATTAATCTACCTTCTACCATGTGGCTTTTACCTCTCTCCCATTTTGTGTGTCCAACTTGTTCTGCTTCTCTATGGCTTCTTCTACTTCCTCTCTTTCTGCCTGCAAGTCCCACCTATACCTCTTGCCTAGCTATTGGCCATTCAGCACTTTATTAAACCAATCAGAGCAATATATCTTCACATAGTATACAAATAACCCACAACATTATTACATTCATTTGTTTTGTGTTTGTATATGTGTGGGTATGTGGGATGACTCATCCTTAACAGGCCTGAGGGCTAGCCAGCCCAAACCAGTAATAAAATACTTTCTGAGAGCCAACCTGGGTGTTCCTAAGGGCCTTAGCAACAGCAGCTGAGACATGATCTGAGATGACCTGGACCAATGAGAGGCAGCCATGTCACACCAGCAGATGCATATTCATCAGACCTTCCCCCAGGGCGAGGTGGAGGGTATATAAGGCTTGCCTCTTCCTGAATGAACTGAGCTTGTTTCAACATTCTTCCAGAGTCTGTGTCGTTGA
>LZPO01108952.1:0-20461 GCA_001675575.1 Neotoma lepida
AACATTAGCAGAATAATTCAGAAAATTATGCAATAGATGTCATCCAATAGATGACCAAGTCAAGAGATACAGAAAAAGCATTTGCTAGAATTCACTGTTGTAGTCTTTTTTCAGTCTTCAGTTATACACAAAGGTGAGCACGGAAGGTTCAGGCAGGAAGCATGTCTACGATGTAGTGTACTCTATCTGTGCAGGGCATATTCAGTTTTATTCTGCAGGAAACGATCAAGGAGCCTGTCGACTGTTCTAGCTCTAATTCCTCTTACAGCATGTGCTCTGCTATTACCAGAGTAATGAGGAGCAGCAAGGGTGCGGGCTCTGGGGCTTTATTTGGTATACATTCTGGCTTTGCCATTTACCATCTGTGTGACCTTGAGCAAATCACTCCATGTCTCTGTGCTTCCATATAGACATCTGAAACATAAATAAAACTAATGCCTATTGCTGCAGTGGGCTATTGTGAGAGTTAAATGGGTAAATATGAGTGAAGTGACGAGTGACTTCTATTTTTCCCTTGGATGTGTCACTATTTTGGTGCAGGAAGTTGATTGTGTCTCCAAGAAAAGAAAGGTCAAATTTTTACACCAAGGAGCAGTAAATGTGACCTGAGTTGGAAACAGCATCTTTAAAGCTAAAGATCCAGGGAAGATGAGGACATACTGGGTTAGGGTAGACCCTAAACACTAAGGCAGTTATGTTTAAAAGAGAAATGAGAAGAACTTCAGCTACAGAGGAGTGACACAGGGAGGAATGCCATGGAAGAAGAGACAGACACTGAATGGTGAGGCTGTAAGCTACAGAGCACCAAGCATTACGAGGGAACACCAGAAGCTAAGCAGTTTGCCAGAGGTAAAGTAGGAATCAATTCTGCCTTAGAGCTTCGGATCCCAGCATGGTTCTGCGGATACTCTAAAGCTTCTAGCTTCCAAACAGTGAGAAAATATTTTTGTTGTCTTAGGTGCTTAGCACACTACCATGCCAGCCCTTGGAAATGAGTACATTGCGCAGCCTAGTTCCCATGCTGAGANCAAAAGGCTCTAAGGCAGTGGTTCTCAACCTGTGGATCGTGACCCCTTTGGGATCAAAAGACCCTTTCACAGGGATCACATATCAGATATTTACTTTATAAGTCATAACAACAGCAAAATTACAGTTATGAAGTAGCAATGAAAATAATTTTACGGTTGAGGGTCACCACAACATAAGGAACTGTATGAAAGGGTCACAGCTTTAGGAAGGTTGAGAACCACTGCTCTAAGGCAAAGCCAGTTTCCTCCTTGCTACTTGGCTTCTTAATCCATTTTTGTGAACTCCCAAGAACTTGTCTACTGGCTTTTTGGTTTGTCTTAAGGAATCCAGTACAATAATCATGACAGGTTTGAAAATGAATGTATCAGGTAACTCAGATGAAAACATAGGGCTCATGAAATTGTCATGAGAAGCCAAAAGAAGTCCTAGCACAGGACCATGGATCACACGGGGTTATCCGTGCTTTTCAGTTTAGATTATGTATACATGGAGCTCACTGGGATGGTTAGTTTTAAATTGTCCATGTCCCACAAACCACAGTCACCTAAGAAGAGAGCATTGATTGAGGAATTGTCCAGATCTGGTTGGTTTGTGGAATGCTTTGGGAGGTGGTCTTGATTGTTAATTAATTGACCCAGCNCAGCATGGGCAGGACCATCTTATGGTCTTGACCCTGAACTGTATTTGAGTAAAGAAAGCTGGATGAGAGAAGGAAGGATGCATTTGTTTTNTCTTTGCTCTTGACTGTGTATGTGATGTTCCTGCACTGACTCCCCCAAAATAATGACCTGTAGCCCAGAATTACTATAAGCCAAATAAACCCTTTCTTCCCTAAGTTGCTCTCTGTCAGGACATTTCTAAAATGAAATAAAACTACAACAGCCATTCCCCCCGCACCCCCATTTCCTTTAGAGGAATAGATTGGGTTGAGGTGGTGGACAGTGCCACCACCCAGCTTCCACTACCAAGGGCTGTGTTATTGATACAGAAGCCACTTGCTATAAGAGTAGCTTAAACTTAAATTCATTATGGTAAAATGGAAAGAGAAAATCAGTTTTTCAGTCACATTAGCCTCATTTAAGAGCCCAGAAGCCAGCTGTGGCTAGTAACTACCGTGTGGGACTGCACACATAGAGGAGTTGATTGTGCTCTTGGATGGTGCTGAATGATATTCTTATTGGAACAGGACTTACTTTGGATACAAGTAAAACAAATGCACAAGCTGTGTAGAAGGAAGGAGGTGCTATACTCGTATTACAGACACATCTCCATCACTTATTAGGGAAAGAGGAAAATATGACTATGGGTGGAACCAATCCCTTAATGGCTGCTCACAAAGAGGGTCTCACTTGTTGAATGACATATTGTTTCTTTCTTCAAATCACCTAAGTCCTTGCTTTATGTAAATTGGACAAATAATATCTATTTTATACAATTATTTTCGATGGGAAATCAATATGAGCAAAAATTAGCCAATATCTAAGTCCGAGCATCACCTGGAGATGCTCTATCCTGATGTCCTTTGACCTGGTGACATATACTCCTGGCATAGAACTGGTTAATACTGCGGTCTCTTTACACTGTGAACGAGCAACAAATGCGATCAAGAAATCCATGCACTCCGATCTCTCTCCCTCCTCAGATCTCATCATACAGATGAATAAATTGCTATAAAAATACCCAAAATAAAACTAAAAACAATGACTGAATCATTTTTTTTTAATCTCATGCACTGTGTGTTCAGGTAGCAGGAAATTTAATTCCAGTCGGACCAGTCTCCTGTGATTTTTTTCCCTTTCATCTAAGATATTTTTAATGCTCAGAGGCATTATAATGGAAACGCATGTATTTGTGCCTGGTTTATACCCATCATCCTTACCATTACAACAAGACAAAAGCATTAAAGTAAAATTAATCATGTCAGAAGATTTTAGCAAAAACAAGTGAGCCCATGCATAAAGCATCGCTTTGTCTAGTGTGAAGTCACGCTCTGATTAAAAACATATAATGAAAGTAAAAGTGATACATCATTGCCTTAGCAGTAGGGTTTTCTGAAAGTGCTTTAGCAGTTCTCAACATAGAAATGTGGCAACATTTTCATCTTTGAAGCTTACAATGATTTTCATTCTACTTAAATAACTAGAATTCAATCTTAATTTTCTTCTTTAATAAATTAAGACTTTAATGACTAGGCAGGGATTAAGAATTAGAATGCCTGATGAGGAACAGTATGATGCCTTGCTTGCTAATCACAGATGTAAGGACATATCTGTCCCTCTTTTCATGAAAGCAACCTTTATGCCAGCTAAGTTCAATCTTTACACATCTATTTTATATGCAAACAATGTAGATACAAATTATATAGACACACATGATTCTTACGGCTCTTGCAGTATCACAGAAATTCATATCATTCAAAACACTTAATGAAAATGGAGGTGTGGTGACAGAGTAGCTATGCATTCCCAGGAATGGGAGTCAGTTTGCCTATGATACATAAAACCTCATTCTAACCAGTTGTGCTTTTATAACAGATATGTTTGACAAATGACATCACCATAGGGTCATTTAATAGATTTGAAAAGCAACAGCATCCCTCTACACACTTTGTTTTCATTACTTTTCACCGTGTAGCCCAGGCTGTCCTTGAACCCATGTACTCCTCCTGCCTCATCCTGCCAAGTGCATTACAGGCATATGTCACCACGTTTGGCACTTCTACCTTTTTTATGGAAATATTTGCATAAAATATTCTTTGATCATCAAAACCATCTTTTGTATTACTCTTGGTGGTAATTGTTAAAGTTATTTCCATTCTTATTTTATTAGGGGAGGGGTACAGGATCTCACTTTGTAACCCATGCTGGGCACAAACTCTTAATCTTCCTGCCTCAGCCTATTGAGGGCTAGGGTTCCTGATGTATACCACNGTGCCGGGCTCCTGTTTTGTTTAAATGAGACCTTTCTGATTCTTTAAGAATTGTGTGTAAGTGTGTAATTTGTATCTGCAGTTGTATGTATTTGTGTGACTATATTATAGATGCATATTTAGACATAATAAATAGCAAAAATAGGGGACTCTGTATAAACTCAAACACATTTAAATTATTAGAAGGAATATTTGAAAAGCTAGTTCCCAAAGCATTATACTNTAATAATATTTGAAAGGTACTTTTAAACTTTTTCTTTACTAGAGAGGCAGCTAATTTGGGGGCAATAGGCACCAGTCCTGACAACAGTCATTCTGAGCCAGGAAATGCAGAAAAAGCATGAGACAGCTATCTATTTTGACTAAAAATTTTTCATTGAATGAGTTAGAATATTTTGCACATGACAAGAAGAGTGAGCCCAATATTTGGAGAACATGAGATGCTGTGTCATAATGATTTGAGTTTGAAGATGGGTTGCTTCCTCCAAAGTTGACATGGAAAGTTAATCCCCACTGTGGGACATCAAGAATATAGGGACTTAGTCCTACTATGGAACATCAAGGGGAGGGACCTTTGGAAAGTAACTGGGGTTGGGATAAGGCTGTCAGAGAGGGAGCCCCATGGTGACTCTACAGAGGATGAAGGGGCCAGAGCACACTTGTGATGCTTTATGTTGCTTTGTGACTTTGCCAGCAAGAAGTCCACCACCAAGATCAGTCTTCTGACCTTGGATACNAACTGTGAGCTACACTCAACCTCTTTAGAACTTACCCAGTCTCAAGTACTGAGTTATTAGCAATAAAACATAGATGAAGATAGGGTATTAAATATTATGGGACTGCAGATATAGCCCAGGGGAGTTGCACTTGCCTAGGTATGCAAAGCCCTGTGTTTGATCTCCAGCACTTCAGAACAAGAGAACAGTTGTACACACACACACAAAAACAAAAACAAAAACAAAAACAAAAACAAAAAAAACAAATTTGATGAAAATTGTATAGTGAGGAGGTGTGAAGAAGAATACTGATTGTCATTTTGACAGGATCTATCAAGAGTCACCTAGGAGAAAAACCTCTGGGCACATCTGTAAGAGACTATCTTGATTAGATAACTGAGGTGGAAAGATCACCCCACAGGTGGACAGTGCCATCCCTGGGCTTTGAACTTGGACAGCATAAGAAGGAGAGTCAATGGACACCAGTGCTCATCACTTCTGTTCTTGAGTGTGGATTCACTGGTAACTAGAGTTACTAAACAGGGTATAGAAGAAACAAGATTAAAAACAAATATTTTGATCTTTCTGACACCTTGAGAGGNCAGTCCTTCTTGATGCACTTTGGAGTTAGGTGTGGCCTTGTAATTTTGGGAAACAATATGACAGTTTGGGGGAGGGAGAAGCTTTAAGAATCAATGTGAAATTTTCTTCTTCCCTGATGTGCTAATTGCGATGTGGGGTTTCTAATAATCTGCACCTAAGAATAAGATGTAGAACAAGGCCCCACTTAACCTGCCATCCATGTGAGATAAGTAAAGAAATAAATCTTTATGTACATGACTTGCTACAATTTTGAGGTTGTTATGAATCCTTGATTGNCAGATGCAGGTGTGAATACCAAGAGGGCCCACTGGCCAGTGGTAAGGGAGTTGATATGGGGTGACGGAAAGATGGAGATGCTTGCTGGGATACGGAAGGGTCACTCCATAAAGTCTGCTCTTTGTTGGAAGGGTAATCAATGCTTAACAAACTTCCGCCTTTAAGTAGAGGTTGGAAACACAATGTTGGTCACGTGCATTGGNTGCGGTCAGCTGCACTTGAAAGGCTTGTTGAAAAAGGATCTTAGGAAATAATTTTCTCATTTCTAAACAGGACTGAAAAGGAACAGAACCCAGAAATCTGTCTCTGTCTGTCTCTGTCTGTCTCTGTCTCTGTCTCTGTCTCTGTCTCTGTCTCTGTCTCTCTCTCTCTCTCTCTCTCTCTCTCTCTGTGTGTGTGTGTTGTGTTCATGAACATAGCTTTGAATGTCCCCCATCTGGTAAAAGGTGAAATAGAGAAGAATTTTAAACAAACAGGTAAAAACTAAAGGTTGATTCATGAGAAATGCAAAATTAAAAGTATATTTTCGACAGTAATTTCATCCAATTTGGTTGTCACAGAAGAAAATATTCAATTAAGGGGACTGGCAAGATGGCTCAGGAGGTCCAGGCTCTTGCAGCAATCTAAGTTTGATCTCTGGAACCCATGGTGGAAGGAGCCAATCAAGTCCCAAAGTTGTCCTCTGACCTCCACACATTCACATACATACACTCCATACACACTACACTCACGCCACCCTCAACACATACAAACATACACATACAATATTAAAAAAACATTTTTAGAAAGAAAGTTTTAATTAAGAATGAGATACCTGTGAATTGTACTCAACAAACAGAGTGAAAAAGAAAGAAATACACAGAGAGCATTAGAGGGTATCCTTAGAGGGATGTGTGCATACACACATGTGTATCTTTGTGAGAAAAGGAGGCAAATGGGGACAAAAAAAGAAAGAAAGAAAGAAAAAGAAAAAAGTAACCTTAAAATATATCAGAAAAGAAACGTGGACATTGTTGTAAGTCATGGAGTGGACAGAAACACGTGACACCACTGCCATTTGCTAAAGGCTTAAATTCCCCAAATCCACCAACGTGGTCCAAAGAAGATGCTAAGAATTACATATTTAAAACCATAGCTATCCCTATTTATTTATTTGTTTATTTATTATTTATTTATTTTGGTTCTTTAAGACAGAGTCTTTCTACGTAACCCTGGCTGCTCTGGAACTTACCATGTAGCCCAGACTGGACTTGAACTCACAGAGATCCACCTGCCTCTGTCTCCCGAGCGCTGGGACAAAAGTGTGAGCCACCATGCCCAGCCCCCTAATTATTTATTGATGTTAAATGTACCCAGGAAATTATTTTACTCCCAGGAAAAAGCACATCCCAAAAGCACATCCCTCAGCCTTCCTTCAGGCATGACCAAGGAGGGAAATGGGNAAAAAAAACGATCTCCATAGAGTGGAGCCTATGACTGCAAAGAACAAAGGGTTGGAAGCTGAGTTGAGGTGGGCCCACTGGAAGAATGCCGCCATCCCTTGACAGATGCCCTTCAAAGCTCTATTTGTCTTTTCATTTTATGTCCAGATCAAGAAGAATTACATATAAGCAGGATGGTAAGTTGATCAACCATCACCCAGAGCTCTCCACATGAGAAGATTGGANGACTGTGGTACTGTCCTCTGCNGGGAAAGAGAGTTAGGCTGCTCTGAGCATAATATGAGGGCCTGGGTAATTGTAGGAAAGATCACAGTAGGGACAATGCCTAGTTTGTTAATTCTCTGGTTCTTTTCCCCAAACCTTATGAGGACTGCAGTGCCTTGAAGTGGTGTAGTTAGTGATGGAGCAGAATTGGTAAGGTCTTCCTCTGCTCCAGCACAGGTCAAAGTGCCACGTTCTTACCTCTGTGTGTATCTGGAGCCTATGTGCCTGGACCCCTTAAACGACCCTGTGGGGCAGAGGCTCGGAGCCAACCTGTGTTGGATGTGTAGCTCAAGTGAGGAACTGGTTTTTTATTATTTCCAGTCTCTGAAATGTTAGTCCTTCTCACCAGAGTGCAGTCAAGCCCACATGAGTGATAGACAGGANTTCAAGGGATTGATTATAGTGTGTCTTATTTCCCAAACCTTTGTGAACATAGGAATCAAACTCTTAATTTTCTTTTACTTGGATATTAAAGAATATAAATTGGGCTGGAGAGATGGCTCACTGGTTAAGAGCATTGGCTGCTGGTCCGAAAGACATGGGTTGGATTCCCAGAACACACATGAAGTCTCATATCTATATCTCCAGTCTGAGGGGATCCAAAGGCCTCTCTGACATCCATGAGCATCAGGCACACATCTAGTGCACAGACATACATGCAGGCAAATCACTCATATATAAAATAATTTTTTAATTTAAAGAATATAAGTTAAACTAAACTAGGATAAAAATTGATTGAGAACAGCTACAATCCATGTATTGAACCTGAAGATTTATTTGAATAGTTTGATTCTAGTAAGAATCCTGTGAAGTGAGTATAATTGGCTTCATTTTGCAAATGAGAAAAAATGATCAGAGAGTAAGAAACCCATGTTACAGGNAACAAATGCTGGAGATATGTTTCACTTTAGATCTACCTGTTTCTCAAGATGTTAATCTATGTGTATGTATGTGTGCACATGTATGAGTGTTTACATGTGTGTGCATAACTTCCAAGATACAAATAAATTGCCTTGAATTAGAACTTGCTAGAGATCANGTATGTAAACTCTGTGGCTCACACATGAGAATGTGTAAATTTAGTCCATAAACCTAGATTATATTCTTGACCTCTAAGCGTCAATTGATTCAGTTCATTTAGCCTGTATTTGTTGTGTTTTACAAATGTAGTACTATGCCAGGAATGTTGGATCCATGTAGATTTTCATGGCCACAGTGGGTCAGCACAGATCAAATCTCATGTGCTTGGACTTGGGTGACTAATAGCACTTTGTGGTCAGATGGACTGATGTACCATGGTTTGATGGAGACCCAGAGGACATTGTTCTCATTTCTGCTCTGCAGTGAATATGTGACTCTGTGCATGACACCTCCTCTCTACATGTGACTTAAATATTAAAATTGTGAGCCTACCATAGAAGTTCCTGCNTGGCTGGATTCTGCTAAGTTCTTTAGCTTGATCTTTCCTAGCCCTTCAGCTTACTCTCTGAGTTTATCCTTGCATCTTCTTTTCCAATTGTTATTTATGNGTGTGTATACAGGGGTGCAGATGTGTTTGTGCTGTCACACACCTGTGTGTGCTGGCAGGTGTTCACATGCATGTGCATGCATGTGGCAGCCAAAGGTTAATCTCAGGCACCTTTCCTCATATCTACCTTTTGGAGGCAGGATATCTCACTGGCACTTGGGCCTTACCACTTTTGGGTTCAGCTGGCTGGCTGGTTAGTGAGTCCCAGGGATCCTCCTGTCTTGGTGATGAGATTGCAATGTGCATCACTTATGCATCTCTTTTCCTCATGTGCTGGGATGGAACTCCAGTCTTCCTGGCTGCACGGGAGCACTGTGCTGACTGAGCCATCTCCTCAGCTTCACAGCCTTTCTCTGGAAGGTTCTTTGTACTTACCATTAACTGTTTGAGCAACTTCTTTTCCCATCTTTACCTGGACCTCGGCCTGCCTTTAATTCTCAGTTCAAATGCCTCTTTCGTGGTGATATTCTCCACAACTCCTAAATTTACCAGGTCCCTTCGTTCTGAGATCTTCTGTTCTATCCCTCCTCTGGGGCACTGCCTTGCTTTGTTAGGATACACTGATACCTTGGTTAATGCTGGTTTTGCTTACAAAAGTCTAAATTAGGTAAGGGCATAGCAATCTCTGTTTTGGCTCAGTGTAGCAGAGAAGACCTCAATTATTTCGGGTAAGGGAATAAAGTTGGTTGGGTGAGGACTTTAGTAAGTCAGTGCTTACATTTAAGAGGTTCCCANACTTGGCCCATAGTTTACTTACAAATGATACAGGCCAAACATAAGGAGCCCTCATGACTCATACCTCTAAGCCATACTCAATAGCAAATGCCACAGCCTGTGTGTGAAGAAGGCGTTGGAATTATTTGTACACATGCTACTCTCTGGAGAAAAAAGCAATTACTATATTTAAAGGAAGTATAAGCCAGAAATAAACAAGGGAGTCAAATCAAGCCCACTGGCTTTCCGAAGCACCCAGCTTACTTGAAACACAGGGATGGGAGTGACCACCACACATACATTAAAAAAAAAATCTATGAGAAATCCACTAATGCATTGGCGCGTGAATCTTCAGCCGCAAATAATTCAAGATATATAGCAATGCGCAGCCATGTATTTCAAATTAGAATGAGCTCATTGAAGGTAAAATTAGATGGTAACGTATTTAAAAAGTCAAGGCACAATTCCTCCTCCTCTTTTTGCCCAAAGCCATGGGAAGAGTTGCTTTATGATTTCAAATTCCAAGCTGTGAGACAACTGCCATGCCATGATATAAATTCCTTAGATCACTATGTTTTCACTAACACCTAAATTAAAAATTTAGAAAGGTAGCCATACTCAAATTATTACTTCATTTTCATTTCTCCCTGTGGAGCTGAGGATCCAAGGGCATGCTAGGCAAACACGGTACAAGAGAACTGACTCCCACAAGGTGTACTCTGACCACACATGCTCTGTGGACTGTACACAGGTGAACACACACACACATACACACACACACAAAATAAACAAATAAATAAAATCTAAAAAAATTTAAAAAAAGAAATGATTGTTAGCTTTTGACTAACTTTATTCTGTCCCAAAGGACAGATGTTGACTGGACTCAAGAAATGGAATCGAGGGAACATGCCCCATTGGATGTGTTGACACACAGGGTTGGTGTTCCCCCAATAAAGCAGCATGTACACCAGTCTCCATCATGTAGAATATGATCAAACCTACATTTATCCCTGGGAACCAAAGTTCACTTGTTTAGCTTGTTTTCTCATTGCTAGTCATTTGCTACTTACAGAAAAGTGTGTGTGTGTGTGTGTGTGTGTGTGTGTGTGTGTGTGTGTGGCATGAAAATGGAGAGAAGGCTATCTCATGGAGGAGATGGAGGGAGAGAGATGGAGAAGGAGGAAAGGAGACAATGGAGTACCTATGACATGAAAGCAGAAGAAGTGGCTGTTTGGAGGAAGGAAGGGTCCAGCAAAAGGAGAAGAGGGAGAACACAGGAGAGCAGTGGAGGAGGGAGATGAATAAGAACAAAATGTAATGGGAAGTATGTATGGAAGTGCATTAATAAAATCCATTACTATGAATGCTGAGGTAAAAATTAACTTAAGCATTTAAAAATTGTAAAAAGGAGGAACAAGCTAGCTCAACTCTGTCATTTTCATCCTGTTACCAAAGAGTACTCTGTGCTGGCACCTGCGAGCATAAATCTGTACTCTGAGAACATTTTTTCTGTAATTGCAAGAAAAATATATAATAAATAAGAGCTCTTGTTGGAAATGTAGGCAAAGGGGGCTTGCTCCTGGGAAGTACGTTCACCCGTCAGCAAAGAAACCAGCCTGTTGAGAATATGAATGGATGCCAGCTTTCAGCATTGTCCCCTGGAAAAGGTTAAAGGTCTTCCACATGTGAACTGTGTGTAAACTTGAGGGTGTACCGAGGACTCTGTTACCAAAAGTACACAGTGGCCAAAGGAATTGAGTGGTTTGATCTTTGCACCAAAGACTGAGGGCTTGCAGGGCAGGAGCCCTGCTTCTCTACATTGGCCATTTTCATATTCATGAATTTTCATATTCATTCAGCTCCTTCTTAGCTGCTTTCTAAGAAGCTAAGAAGGAAACGGGAAGCTGCCTGCAGGAGTAAGAGATGCAAGAAAGAACTCTGCAAAAAAAAAAAAAAATGAAAAGTTCATTTCAATTTCCCCTTCATTCTTTTTTATTTTTTTAACTTTACTAGTTTGAGTTTTTTTTTAATTTATTTGTTTTGTGTGTATGTTTTGCCTGTATTTATGTCTGTTCACCGCATGTGTGTCTGGTGCCCATGGAGGCCAAAAGAAGGCAGCAGATCCTCTGTAACTGAAATAATAGTGTGAGCACTGGAAATCGAACCTGGGTGCTCTAGAAGAGTAGCCAGTGCTTTTACCTAAGGTACCTCTCTGGCATCTCTCTTTTGTTCTTAATGGGCAAAAGAACCATGAATGCCCAGTTTTATTGTTACAGTGTAGCATGCCACAGTTACAAAAGGGCTGCATGGTCAGTTTCAGATGTTATTTCTAGTACTCTGGGGACAGAGGTGGGAGAGATTTGCCTGTGTTCTTGGACCTCAATCCTATAATGTTATAATAAATAATTGTTCCAAATAGGAATAAAAGAGCAGTGTCTGCCAGCACATTGGTAAGGCAGTCTTTTGGGGAGAACAACTGTCCTTGTTGCTGTTTAGGTGGATCAAACCCTAGTTAGCTATTTATTGGTTGCTTTTGTAATGCTGGGGTTTGAGTTTAGGGCCTTCTGCATTCTAGGCAAGTGCTCTCTCACTGAGACACACCTACAGTGCTTGAAGTTTTCTCTCAGTGTTACACTGATGCTCTTTCCCTCCTGAGACTGTGCTCTCCAGTTTATTATTTCCTAGGTAACCGTCCCTAAATCTTTTTACTTCCTCTTTGTTATATAATATATGTAGCTCCCACATGGCAGTGTGTGTGTGTGTGTGTGTGTGTGTTGTGTGTGTGTGTGTGTGTGTGTGTGTTACTGGCTGGGTAGCAGAAGAGGGGTATGTCTAAGAGACACATAGAGAAACACTTGCTCCAGCTAAATGGGAAAAATACTCCAAGGCTCCAAAACTCCAGCTAATCCCAGGTGTCAGGAGCAGACTCTGAGCTGGTGACTGTTACCCACCCTCAACTGCATCCTGCCCTCTCTGAGAACCAGCTCAGCACTTCTAGGTCAAAAGAATGGCAGTGGGAAGTTCTATAATCCCTCATGTTTCATTTGGATTTGGGGAGAATTCGAATATTTTTGTTTACCAGTGAGAGACATTTTTCTCCACTTATAATTTCATATCCCAAATAACATTGAACCCTGCAATGGCAATGACTTATTTTTTCAGGTTTGAATGAATTTCAAATTTAGTTTGAAAAATAGAAACCAACAGAAATTATCCATACTAAAGTATCATGATTTCTTTAACAAATATGAAAACCATGCTATCACTTAGGGCCATGGGGTCCCAGACTGGCAGGGAATAGAGTATATTTTTAATGCACAGATCCCAGGGACATGAAGAGTATCAGGAAAGCAAATTTTCATTTCAGAGCTCTGAGTGTGCCTCAGGATAGAAGGAAGGTTAAAATCCTTAAGCATGTTCTCACTATAGGAACTTGTTTATGTCAGAATGTGTGTATCTTTATCTCATTTCAGATGAGTTGAGTTGATAGGTAACCATCCAATATTATTTCTTAGTCCGTGGATTATTCCATCTCACACATGAAAACTATGGAAAATAGCCTTCCTACTCTGCAGGAGCAGGTTGAACTGTTATTTTTCTACTCTGCATGGAGAAGTTCAGTGATTGACACACATCCAGTACAAAGACACAACTCTTGTGCTGACATTGGTAGTAGCATTAACAATAGCTAGTGGTAACACTTGCAATTTATTGAGTACATACAGCAAGCTAGGTGATGTAAGCGTGCATGCAATGCTACTTTAAAACACTCAAGTGACTGCCAAAGAGAAACTGACCCAGACTGTTTGTAGGGCGTGGTCAAAGTGAGAGATCCGTGTTCAAGTCCAGGTTTAAAAGTTCATGCTTTACAGCCATGAAAGTAGAGACTTGCAGGCGATATGAAAGTTTTAAATCAGGTGACGACTGTAGGTTGTAGCCTATGGCTATTGTCCAGGAGTAATTAGATCCCCTTTCATGTTCAAAACTGTCCCAGTTTGGGTAAGAGACCTGATGGTCTATTTCTGAGCCTGGCTTAAAATGAAGATAGGGGCTGATGAAATGGGTCAGTGGATAAAGGCACTTGCTGCCAAGTCTGATGATCGGTTTGATGCCCAGAACCCACATGATCAAAGAAGAAAACTGATTCCTTCAGGTTGTCCACTGACCTCCACATGCACACTGTGGCACACACACACACACACACCCCAAACAAATAAGTAAATAAATGTAAAAATTCAAGTATAAGGCCTTCTGGAGATACTGTTTACCACCCTTTCCCCTGGCATGGAGGGTCTCAATAAATCCCAAACCGGGTGCAGTGTGGAGTATTTGGGAAATGGGGATTTATCAATGATTATCTTTTATTAGTGGAGTTGAAGATCTTGGTGTCTCTTATGCTTTGTTTATGATTTTCTCTATGGAAATCCTTTGCCCTTTTTCCATCTATCCTTTGAGTTGGCATGTCGTGTGCACAGGAGTTCTCTGTTGATCAGGTCAGGTGGTATCAAAACATTGCTTCTCTGGTTTTACTTTAGCTTGTTTCTGATGCATCTTTACAATACAGCTGGCTCACTCACTAAGATGTCTAACCCATGGTAAATGGTATTTTCATCCAAAAGAGAATCAAAAGCATTTTTAAGACCTCATTAACTTATTTTCTTCCCTCCTCTTCCTGCTTAATCTTGCTGTTTCTTGTCAGCCACTTCCTTACTACAACCATAGTACAGTGGTGTCCAGGGAGCCGTCTCGATGCAGTGCCTGGACATGCTACTGCAGGTCTTGGGGTGGGGGCAAGCTCCTAAGTATATTGTTTCAAGCCCCACCTCATATGTCTCCATTCCTATTCTGCTCTTAAGGGAAATTCTTTTCCTCCTTCTGTTATTTTTAGGTCTTTCAGGAAGAGCCAAGGAAATGATTTTACAAGAAACAATCTGCTAAAATACACAAATGCTCACAAATGCTTGAAAGACATACACAATAAGGAAGCTAACTTTCACTTTTGTTGGTTTTAAATGTATGGCTTTGATTCATGGATCAAAATTGCTCATTTATTATTTTATCTATACAGCTCTGGGCAATTTTGACAGTTAAAATTTAGTTTTATTGACCAGTGCAGCCACTGTGCCCACAAGGGGACTGGTGTGAGCAGCCTACTGCACTCAAGAAACGATGATTTTTGAGTCCATGACTGCATCAGATCAGGAATCGTAACCGATACAACAATACGTTCCAAATCTCAGTGCCCAAGGCAAGAGTTCTGCTGTAAAACACAATCACCCTTTAAGGAGAGGAGAGGAGAGTCTTGGCTGGACTTTTGCAAGCATAGTTTAATGCAGCTGGGGAAAGCCATGAATATATCTGTCCATCAAGCTCTGGAGCAGCCTATGGAGGCCATTTCTGGAAATACCTGGTCCTCCAGACTAAAGGTGAGCAAGGATGCTTACAGGGCAAATGGATGTTGGTTACAGAGATAATGAACTAAAATACTCTCACTTTGACGTGAGAAAACTTACTAGTGTTCAGACTAAACAACCTTTCAGTTTTGTATCAACGACAACAAAATCTCTAACTGAAGCATTTCTAGGGGACGATTTCTGCTTCTGGCCCCACCCCCATCCATTCCAACACACACAGAAACACAAACCAGGCCAGCTTTAATTTAGGCCTGTTCCACTACCAAATTGGCCACCTAGGCAATGTTAATTTAGTCTTTTACTCTAAATCTCCCATGATATACAAACAAACCTTCAAAGGGTAGCAGATCAATACAGTGTCTGATTTGATTAACCACTTTTTTTTAATTCATCAAGACAACTCCAGCCTGAAATAAACAGGCAAGGAAATAAATAAGTACACTCACTTGTGAGTATTTTCCACGTCTTCTTTTCATCATCATAATACTGAACCAGATTGCTGGGGAGCCGGTCCGGTCCGGGAGGCAACCCTCCAACCAACAGCAGCATTTTCTTGTTAGAGCGAATTCTTCACCCAAAACAAAAGAGGAGATGAATAACCACATTACTGTAGAGTCTTAGGTGGCAACGGAATCATAACCATCAAAAGAATGGTCCTTGCTTGCACATTTCTGTTTCATTTTTTCCTTCCTTCTTCTCCCATTCATATCTCAACAATTCTTTCTGAACCAAGCAGAAAAATGATCAGAAGAGCTTCATATCCCTATACTCATGGAATAATAAGCTTCCTTTATGCAATTTGTTAGCGGTTCATTCTAGAACGACCTTTCCCTTATATTAGCCCTCTAAATCATCACTCTTTACAGCTGAGTACCCATGAAATGCTCTAGAGTTGTACTCAGGCTAAGCATTAAAGTTGCATGTCAAAAAATGTATTAGTCAAAATCATTATTATAAGCCATTCTCCACTCAAAGAACCTTGAAAAAATTAAGGTTATGCAGAGAGTTTGGGAGTCTACCCTTTAATCACCCAGGGAACTTCAAATACCAGTTTTGCACAATTAGCAAGGGGCTAACGGGGGTGGGTGCACCCGTTTGAGCATGCATTTTTGTTTTGTTTGTTTGTTTAATTTAGCTTAGACTTCTGCCTCCCTCCCATCCCCCCACTTCAGCTCACCCTCCCCTCTGCTCTCCCCCTGTGCTCCACTGGTAATACAGCAGCACCAATTGGTAAAAATGAGACTGTGATGTCGTTGTGAGCCTCCCCAGAGTGGAGCCCTGCCAATGCTTGCCACTGATCCAGCGGCATGAACCTGCTCAACTGTGCAAAGCCAGTCTAATTCCCTCCCTCTGTTTTTCTACCTTCTCCCCCAGGGGGCAACCACTGAAAGGAGTGACTACCCACCCATCAAGAGCCGGCAATTCGCTGCTATTAACCGTGACTGTGAGTCCCAGTCTGCCTGGCAGTTCTTGAGAACAGGCCTGCAACGTCTCATATGCAGTAAAAGCTATAAGATGCACCCTGGCCGGCCCACATGACCTGATGGATGTACAATCCTCAGGAACAGTAATGGATTGAGCACACTTGCCACTGAAGCAGGGAGAGAAAGCCCAGACCCCCACAAGGGGCCTGCTGATTTAACACTCNCTTTACATATAATTGAACTTTTCATTTACCTGAAAGACTCAAGGTGGTTGTCTGTGAAAGAAATGGAACATCCATGATTGAAGGGGAAAGTCAACAGATACAAAAGAGTTCCTCTTAAATCTAAGCGAAACCCATGGCATGACTCAGATCTGTGATGCCTAGTGAAATAGGCCCTGTGGAGAAGCTTTGCGTGTTGGTTAGGAACCTAATACCCAGAGAGTTAACTTAATACGGTTAATGACATTTCCATATGAAGGAAGGGAACAAGAGAATTCCTTTAATGAAACTCTGGTGCCTTTGGATGCATTGAGTGCTTTGAGTATGCCTCAGTAGGAAGAGTACCTTTTAGAGGAACTGCACTACTAGCCATCGATAGAGGGAGCTGTACCAATAGATAAATGATCCACGCAATTACAGCTTGGAACACTCATTTTTCCATCCTGTGGATACAGTTGAACAAAGTGAAAAACACACAGAGTCAATTTCTTCCAAGTAAATATACATTCTAACTGTGCCCTGGTGTCTTCTGGACCACTAGCTGGCACATACAAACAGAAGGCAATAACGAAGATGAGCACATGTTGAGAATTTCTGTCATCAGAGACTTGTGAGACAAATGAATATCTGCATCAACCTTTTCTTCTTTATTTGGAAAAAACACAGGTGTAATTCCTCTGCCATGTAATTTTGTAAATGCGTGGTCACAGAATTGATAGATGGTCTTTTTATCTTCTTTAAACTGTTATTTGAGGCTCAAATAACCAAGCATTCTATTTATGTGAGAGAAGTCATGATGAAAGCAGTTTGGTGTATGTAAATCCTTAAGGGTAGCCTGGTCAGTGGAAGTCACAATTTTGTGACCATCCTAACATCATATGTAAATGTGCTGTCAAAGTCCAGATGGGACAAGTTTACACATAACTGACATGGAGGAAAGGGCTCTGGGAAGTGGGGTTTGCTAAAAACAAGTAGTCAAGCTAAATATCTATATATATCTATCTCTATCTCTATCTCTATCTATCTATCTATCTATCTATCTATCTATCTATCTATCTATCTATCTATCTATCTATCTATATTTTCTCCCAGACAGAGTTTCTTTGTGTAACAACTTTGACTGTCCTGGAACTATCTTTGTAGACTAGGCTGGCCTCAAATTCACAGAGGTCTGCCTCTGCTTCCCGAGTGCTGGGGTTAAAGGCGTGTGCCACCATGCCTGGATTAAATACCTTATATATTTATGTTTTAAAGTACTGATTTCAAATAATTTTAATAGATGACCAAATGGGTTACATGCTTGGCTCATGTATGTTTGTTAAAGTCATTTTATTCCCTGGTAAAGCCAGTTTCCCTGGACCAATCTTGTTTGTGTTTTTCCACAGTGGTGTTGATTTTGGTCCATAATTAAGGATGAGAAGAGGACCTGGAGTCCTTGTGGCATCTATTCAAAATGTCCATGTGTTCTCTAAGAACTGGATGTTATTTCACCACAGGGGGTCTTGAACAGTTGGCAAATGGTCAAAGTCTGAAGGGCTAGTTAGCTAATAACATTGAAAGACTCTACCTAAGTGAGACAGATACCCAACCCATCCAAGTCTCCATGGGAAATGCAGTGGAGAATTACATGGGAGAAAAGGGAATCCCCATTTCCTTGGTTATATGTTTTCCACCAGAGGGCAGGACTCGGGCTTGTCATGTAGAGCTTTCTTGCATGACAAAGACACCTTTTAAACCTTTGTACTATTGTGTTTATGTGGTGTTCATTCAACCCATTTCTAAAGCTTGTAACTCAGTTGTCCTACCCAGTACCAATAAGTTTTAATCCTAAATAATACTTAAGACTCTGCTTTGTCAACGTACATGACATACTTTAAGAGAATTATCTGCATGAAACCCAACACTCTGTACAATGTATATATATATATATATATATATATATATATATTTGTAAAACTAAAATTAGAGGAATTTGGACTGAGCTGAAGGAAGTTTCAATTATTTTTTTCTGAATAATTCTAGCAGAGCTTTCAAGATCAAATTTAGATCAGGTAAAATCTACAAGTGCTGTCTTACTGCAGGAATTAGAATTCCTTATTAGGGCAAGCTGGTACAAGTTTTATAAGCTCTTTGGTATAGTTTTCATTAACACACTCAGTTTGTAGCTTTTATTACTTAAAAATATTTCATTCATTACTGCCTTTAACATCAGCAGGACCAAAGCACAGTATTTAAAAGATAAGAAATGAGAGAAATGTAAACACAAAGCCTGAGCAAGTCATGTCAACAGTGTTTGGATGCCTTTGATTCTTGTATCCAAAAATATAAGGTGAAGAAGGTGATGGAATTTGAAGGTCTCCTTCATTCCAGCTCAGTGACCACCCAACATTTACCATGTGTCACATTTGGGTGTGTGCGTGCGTGTGCACTCTCCTGCATGCCTACTTTGGTTCAGGGGATGAATGATTGAAAGATGACCTAAAACCTCCTGTTGTAAACAAATTTTTCATCATACTGGTGTTCTGAGTGTGGTAAAGTCTCATTTATTTCTATCTCAGTGATTTGGAACTTTCATAATTGGGAAACAGTCCAGATAAAGTGATCTGTTGCAGGATACACGGAAAAAAGTTCCTATTCTTGAGATTACAGGAAGAATTTTAATCCGTGAAAAAATTCAGCAGGTTTATAGGCATTTGCACAAAATGCATTTCATAGATGCTATATAATTTTCATGTTTGTAAAACAAGGCATTCTTCAGTGTTGTGCAAATGATTAAATCATGAAATTGGAAGAAAACATTGAGGCTATGAAGCTGAATGATTCCCAAGTTCGACAGGTTCCCAGGAATACCTGAGGAGCTTAAACATTTTAGCTTCATAGTAGAGACTCTCAGTTTCTAATTCTTAGGGATCTGACTCCGTGGGATGAAGCCTTTTTAAAAAACCAATAATATGGGGCTGAAGAGATGGCTCGGGAGTTAAAAGCACTTGCTGCTCTTGCAAAGGACTCAGGTTCAGTTCCCAGCGCTCATAAGTTGACTTACAATTGTCTGTAACTTGCAGTTCTAGAGGACTCAATGGGCTAGTTTGGCCTCACAGGGCACCAGACATGTGTGTGCTGCACATACACATACAGGCAAACACTCATACACATAAAACTTTAAAAAATCAATAATGTTTTCAGTTGTGGTGGTTTAAATTCAAATGGCCTTCATAGGCTCATATATTGGAATGCTTGATCCCTAGTTGGTGGAACTATTTTGGCAGGATTAGGAGGTGTGGCCTTGTTGAAGGAGGTGTGTCACTGGAGATGGGCTATGAAGGTTTCAAAAACCCATACCATTTCATTTGGCTCTTTCTCTGCCAGGTGCTTGTTGTCTCAATATGTAAACTCTCAGCTACTGTTCCAGTGCCATGCCTGCCTGCTTGCTGTCATGTTCCCCATCATGATGGTGATAGACTCACGCTCTGAAACTGTAAGCATGCCCCCAATATACCCTTTCTTTTCATAAGTTGTCTTGGGAATGGTGTCTCTTCACAGCAATAGAAAAATGACTAAGATATCAGCCTTTGTGAAGATCTTAACAGCTACACATTCAGACTTAGGGCTACAGACTTGGCTTGGCTGCTCAACATGGTGCAGGAATGCATTTTTTTAAAGGTTATTTCTATTTTATGTTTGTGATGCTTTGCCTGAATGCATGCATGTGCATCACATGGGCCCCTGATGCATGCAGATGCCAGAAGAGAGTGTCAGATTCACTGGAACTGTAGTTACTGTCAGTTGTGAGCTGTCCCATGTGGGTGCCAGCAACCTTGGTCCTCTGTAAGCATAGTAAGTTCTCTTAATTACTGAGCCATCTCTCTAACCTCCACTGTCAATATTCTATAAATCTTCTAAG
>LZPO01108953.1:8272-27055 GCA_001675575.1 Neotoma lepida
ATTTGCCTAATGAAAAATACTTGTTTGCATTTCTCATCATTTTCACTTAAAGTTATATTGTTTTCCCTAATGTAGATATTTTCTACAAATAATAATATATGTTTAAGTGTGTAAGTATCTTATACACCACCTATCTGCAANTTACACTAATTAACATGTTCAAGGAAGGCACAACATGCAAATCTACTGCCCATTCTAATTATTTATTTATCTGAAGAAAACTTTCATGATCATTCTTGAAATCCAGGAGGTTATGATACAAACTTAGGTATAAGCTTCACAAATGTTTTGGAAATTTGCATCTTGATATATCTCTACAATAGAATTTTATTCAATACTAGTTCATGTTAATGCATATACATATATTTAATTAAAATGATTTTTAGGAGATAGACATATGAGAATTATTCTGTAAAATNTGACAAGTATGTATAAATCAGGAATTAATGAAACTCATAAAATTATGTACATTTAAACTTTTTATTATTTATCTGTGGACAAGTTTAAATTAAACCTGAATATATATTACAAAATATTGAAATGCAAGTTGTGAATACTGTGTTTTTGAATATGCTTAGAAAATATTTTGCCTATAAACAGCCAAAGTATTTGGATATAATTAGAAATACTTGTGTATTCCCTATTTTTCCTCCTCCCTCCCTCTTGTCTTTCATTTCTTCCTTCCTCTGTCNATTTCTCTTTCCCTAATTTATTCGGTGTAAGGAAATGTAACCACAGGGGAAGGAAGATTTTTTTATTTCACAATAGATAGACATTTAGTTGCAAAAATCAAAGTAAGAGGACATTAAGATTTCTCTGTAAGTATTTTATTAGTGATGAAAAGGAAGTGAACGGACGAGCCTCCAGTCTTCTCACACATCTACTCGACAGGCAAACACCTGAGATAAATGCAGAGCACTTCTGTCAATGATATGCTCACNATTTTCTCCCAAATGACCTTGAAGCTTAATGAAATTTACATGAAAGATTTTACTATGCACGTTTAAAGAAAGTAGTTAAAAAGATTTAGATAGCTTTATAAAATTGAATTTCATTTTATTTTTTTTAAGTCCTCTGTTCTTGTCTATTGAAAAAGTAAACTGCTCCAATTCAAAGCAGTTTACAAGCAACTTTCATGGTCTTTGTTGTCACCTGGCAACGTCCTGGAGATTGACAAGTAAAGCATTGGTCTTTGAGGACCGATTTCTAAGGATGTTAAGAGCATGAACTCCATTCCTTTTAAATGCTTTCTCAAGCACTAGCTTCAAAACAGAGTCAACCATTAATCCAACCATTGAATATAGAATGTCTCAGTGCATGACAATGGGAAACATTACAGAAATGTACATTAGAAAATGTTTTCATCTGACAAAAGTCCAGGTGCAGAGTNCTACAACAATGGGNAGTGAGAAGTTTTGGTCTGCAATGTATATCTATATGCAGTCACTGGTGGTTAAGATAAAAGAATTCCTAGATACCACAAACTGAGATTTAGAAGTCTAAATGACAGTTACTAAATTTATTAATGTTGCAGACTTGGTATGGGCTTTTGGAGCAATTACAGGCTGGTTTTTTTGTTGTTGTTGTTGTTGTTTCCATACATTAGTATGAAAGTATAGTATAGCTTTTGGTGGTCAGCAGAATCTTAGGGCAAATCAGTGTGTATAAAATCAGTTTTTTTGGCTTTGCAACCTTCCTGGTGGCTGCCTTCCTGTGGCACCAACTCCAGTTCCTGTATTCATCAAGAGATAAAGCATTTCTGTATGAAACAACATTTATGCAGAAAGGAAAAGCTTGCAAGGAGACACTTGAACTTGGTTCTTTATCGTCCCCGACAAAAAAACAAAGTATAAATAAAAAGTAATATGCACTTATATTTAAATGCTATTTAATGCACAGTGTACAGCATCTTAAGATATTTTGTATGTAGTTAATCTACTAATAAAGACATAGGTGTTGAAATCCATAGCTTTATTTGTTTTTAGAACTTATAGAAAAGATATTATATAATAAAATGAATTTAATAATGTTTCAACTTGAGGCACATGCACTTAAAAGCAGTGATATAGACCTGCTTAATTTAAAACTTTTAGTTTTTTATTTGATTTTTAACTCTTATAGTGAAAGATATGATTCACAAAAAAATGAGTGTCACAAAGTTATTAACTTTTTGATCATAAAAGAAAACTGACACAAGAAGAAAACAGAAACTATCAAATAAGATAAAATGCTCTCAAATTATGTATTTTGTATCATCTATGATATGGAATTTCTAATTTTCAAAAACACAAGCAACACCCAGTTAAAAAATCAGCCAAAGACTTTTTTTCAAAAAGAATGCATAAATAGTCAATAAGCAAAAAACNTCTTCAACATTACTAAATATTAAGAGAATTTCTCATAAGATCGAATTGGGATAACTTTCCACTTGCATGAACATATCTAAAAGCAGATAAATGAGCATGTAACAATTGTTGGTTATGATATAGGAAAATTAAAATTCTTATTCACTGTTGGTGGAGATGTAAACTGATGAGTTGTTATGGAAAACAGTATGTTGTTTCCTCATTAAAATATTCAAGGGAGGAATTTAATATATAATTCTATAGTATATTCACACTGACACTATCCACAAGTGCCAAACAGAATGGAACAATTCAGATACCCATTAGTGGAAATATACACAAGAAAAATTTAGTATTTACAAACAAAGGAACTTGGTTCAGCCTTTTATAAAAACACTTTCTTATCACATGCTGTAAGATCATTGATCCTGTACAACATCATGCTAAGTGAAATAACCCTGACATAAAATAGCAAATACATCACAGTTGCATGCNTATGGGTTACCAAGGACATTTAAATGATGGTTGCTATGAGCTGGTGAATGAGAGCCATGGAATATCATTCATAAATGAATAGAAAACTTTAGTATGTAGATATGAGAAATGTCTAGAGAGGTAAGGAGGTAATAATTGNGCAACAATATGAATATGCTCCATATTGTACCTTTGTATTTTGATTGTGCTAATAAACTGCAAAAAAGGTTAAAACAAAATTTATTTTCTATATATTTTGTCACAGTTTTAAAATTATTTAACTCAATTACATTTCCACTGGTCCACTTTAATTCATAACCTTACAAGAACTCATACCTATTCGCTTATATTGTGGTCCCAGGTAACTAGTCCCTTTGTCTGTTTTCTCTGTAGGTTTTATGGTCAAGTGTTTGCATCATCCTCAACAACTTGCATGTAAATTTAGTTGTAAGTGCCATAATACTAAAGGTGTGGGCTTTTGGAGCTGAAAGGAAGGTCCACTTATANGCATTTAGTGCCTTCACATTAGAGACACATTGGAGCTCCTACTTTGTGGGGACTTAGTTAGAAGGTGCTATTTACAAGGGAATGACCTTAATCAGACATCTCATCTGGTTCCATTTTGGCCTTGAACTTTCAAGCCTATTGAATTATAAGAAACGAACATTTCTTATATAAATTATGGTATTTTTACTATAGCAACAAAAGTGTGTTATGATACAGTACAAAATAACATTGCACATTTACTTCCTTCCCTTCATTACTCACTAACTTCATATGTTTGTTTCTTTGTATTAGGCCAAGAAAATAGCTTAGCTACTAACTNAAAATTCTATTGGCTTGTGAAATAAGAATCAGGTTGATATTCTTGTATTTAGTTGGTTTGGCTTTCTCATGTCTTTCACAGATCTCAGTACTTTAGTCTTAACATTGGTTTAGTAGGAATAAATATCAAAAGCAATATTTGAAAGGTTATCTCAAAAGTGTAGGTTAATTTTGCCTTTTGAAAAGATATTGTACAACTCTTGATATAGTTGACCTTAGTATATTTGAGTCCTTTGATCAACAAAAGAGAACATTTGAAATTGGCTTCATTTATTGCCAAATAAAGTATCATCAAATATAAGGAAGAAATGATGCTTAGAAAACATTTCCAAATGATAAATCATTTAAATTATATTTGACATCTTCTGTATCAAAAATAAGAAAGTTGAAATTAAATTGTTTTTAAAGCAAATACAGCCATCCTCTTATGTGTTAATACTAATGAATTTACTTTTTAAATTATATTGGAAAATGCAAGCTTTTTAAGGCATCAGAGATAAAAGAACCCTGACCTTCCAGNGTTTNAAATCAGACTATATCAAACTATTTATTTCAGTAGTTTTTAATCCGATTCTACTGTGATTTTTTTTCCCCCAGCAACACTAAGTAGGATTTTTCAAACACCAAGGCCAAAAGTCAAGTAGTCATTGAAAGCAAGCTACCCCTCTTCCGGAGATGGCATTTCCACCGCATTTGAAATGCACTGCTTTGTATTTTAGCATTATAAAAATCCCTGTGTTTCTATTGAGCCTCATCAAAATTTCTGGACTTAACAAGACCCTCTGAATCGACTAAGCTAGGTTCATATGAACACACAGAAACAGCAGGCACAGGACCTATGTGGGTCAGCACCAGGTCCCCTGCATATATACTATAGCTTTCAGTTTAGTACTTTATATGGGAACCCTGACTGTTTGAATGACTGGGTGTCTGACTCTTGTGCCTGTACTTGAGATCTTTTCCTTTTCTTGTGTTGTCTTGTCTAACTTCAATATGATGTTTTTTTCCTTTATCTTACTATATTTTATTCTGCTANGTTTGGTTGTGAGCCCTTAGCAACTTGTTATTTTCTAATGAGAGACAGAAAGGGAGTAGATCTGCAGAAGAGGTGGTTTGGCGAGGAACTGGTAGGAGTAAGATAAGAAGGAGGGAGTAAACTATAATCAGGAAATATTGTATGAGAAAACAATCTATTTCAAAAAGAATGGGAAGCAAAGGAAAAAATTGAATTTAAAAGGTACATTTCATTCTTATCTATTTTCTCACTTTCTACATATTCAATTTATCACNTTCATAGACTCTTCTGAAATTAAAAGTCNTATTTAAATTAGTCTCATATCACAAATGTTANATAATGAAATATTAAGTATATAAAAGTCATGTATGCTATTTGCTGATTATGACTTAAATTAATTTTCTTCACTAAAGCAAACATTCTATATACTAGTAAATTTTACCTGTCATTATCAACTTTAAAATGAGTAGTCAATGATTAATTTAGAATATAGAAGAATTTTTTTCTTTTAAGGAACATTTAAATTCTAAACCAATACAGTTGTAAATTAATGATGAATAAAGCCTTACTGCTCTAGGATGTCAACATGCTGTGAATTTTTCATTTCTAATTACCAAAACATATGCAGAGACTAAATTTAAAGTTTAAAATAAAGCAATATGTATGGTTTTTATAGAAACAATAAGATAAGTGAAAAACATCTCAGCTTTTTATAGTAATGATAAAACCTATAATTTTATTAAAAATACTGTTGTATTTTATTAATCATATCATAATATAATTGNTCAATATCCACTATTTTTTCCAAGGCCCTTACAAATTGTGTTGATTCATATTTCCCATAGAACTATCCACTTAGGGGCAACTACTGTATGTTCAGGCACTCCACTACAGCTGAACAAGGTATTGAAAATCTTCCCCATGGGATTTAAATTCTAACACTATAGAAAATTTATGCCATATGTGTCTGAGGTGCATGCTGTTACAAGTTGTTCTGTACTCTGCTGGAAAAATGTAGTCATGAAAATAAGGATGATTCCAAATCAAACAAGGAGGTGTTTGCCATCAAACCCTGTGACTGGCAGACACTGAAGATGATAAGAGGGACTCTGGCTGGAGAGATGAAGAAGAGGTTTGTAATCTAAACAGATGGATTAGCATTTATACTGGTCCAAGAGGAATAAATTTTCATACATACTCAAATGAGCTCAGCTTGTGAATTAGGAAGAAAGGCAGAAACTGTTGAGTGTAAACTATATAGACACCATGAAATCTTTGGAGGATCTCATTCAAGAACTCCTATCCACAATATTGAGAAAAGCCACATTTGGCATACAGATTTCTGTTTTCACACATAAAGAGACCTCTCTGGAAACTTTCTTGGATATCTCTAACCTTGACCTTCTTAACAGCAAGAAGACTGCCCTTCTTTTGGGCTTCCAAGAAATATAATTGAAAAACTTATTGAAAATCTCTCTGATCTTTGCCCCAAACTCCTTCAAGACTTAATAAAGCTGTACAGAAAGGGGAAAAAAAATCAAAAAAACCCTGAAACTAGTGGTGGTGGTGAGTGCAGCAGGAGGAGACTGTTCACAGCTCTAGGTGAAATGTGCACAGGAGTGGAGGATAGATAGTCTTTGCTGCATAACCTGCAAGGATGTCACAANGAATGCATTGTATTAGGGAAGTTTGCAAAACAGTAAAAAAAGGCTGAAGAAAATGAGGAGATTAAAAAATGCTAAATATTAAGGTTATATTTGTAAGTAATTTGCATAATCATTTTCTAACATATAAAAGGTCACCCTTAGCCCCAAAATACAGAAATTGCTGTGTCTAGTGCAGTAGTCAGCATATTTCTTTTTATATTTGATCTCTAGTTTCTACATGTATAAACTAGATAATTACACATATATTGAGTAAGGGTAGATGTTGACAATGTGTATGTACACCTACATGCAAATAAATAGGTCACTGTTTAAGAACTAGTGATTCNAGGTAAGTGGTGATGCTTTTAGTATTTTTTGAAATGGTTAAATTTTTTAACCAAATGAAATTAGGTCTCATTGTATCTTGTGTTTCAATTTTATGTGGTAGAATTTCTTGACTTGGATATGAGGATTGCCTGCTTCCCCTGTTGCCTGACTTAGTTTTGACAATGTAGACACAATAGTACAAATCTGTAGGCACATGCCCTGAACTTGATATATTATGTAGAATGCTAAGAATCAGCATCCTGAGCATGTTGATGTTCTCAGCAGACATGATGCATTCATCTACATCTCCATGCTTCCTGATTCTTAACAAGACTTCCTTCTCTTTTATTATTTTTCCATTTCTTTGAATTTTCTTTGCCAAGAAATTAGGAACTGGGTCTTATTAAAGCTTAACCTGGTTGGTGAAGTTATGCAACTGTATACTCTTCTTTAAGAGTAAATTTTAGAGTTTCTCAAAATTCTCTCTTAATACATTAAGCTAGTCTTTAATATCTTGCAGTGCTTAATAAATACAATGAATCTCAACCAATAAAATGCTGTATTCTTTATGTATTTGTAATAGTTTATATATTAGACATTTTTTTAAAATTTATTTGAATCAGACTGTGTGTACAGTCATAAACACAATCATTGGTGGTGTCCATAGGTAGATTTTTTTTTTAATGTAGTTCCTATTTGTAGCTCATAGTTGTGGTGGTATTTTATCTATGTCCCCCAATAAAATTTATCTGAGGATCAGAGTAAAAAGGTCAGTCACTAGTCTTGCAATGTTAGCAATTTTATCTCCTCATTTTCTTCAGCCCTTTTTTACTGTTTTACAAACTTCCTTAATCCTATCNCCTAGCAAGCAGGGTCTGTATGGATCTCTGTGAGTTCTAGGTCACACTAGAAACAGAGTGAAGCATGGAGACACACGCCTTTAATCCCACCATCAACCATAAAATTCTGGCAGTCTATACAGACATTCAGGAAGTGATGTAGCTAGGCTGAGAGAGCCAATGGAAAAAAAGAACAGAAAGAAATATAGGCGTGGAGATATAAAAAGTCACGCACTCTTTTGAAAGCAGCGGCATTGTGAGGTGAGGCTGGTAGCTGTTCCTAATTCCTCTGATCTCTGTCAGACTTTCACCCCTATCTCTGGCTCCGTGTTTTTATTTAATAAGACCATTTAGAAATTCGTCTTACACTTAGTAGTCCAGGCGTTGTGATCCTTAGCCGACATTAGTCCTGAGATTACAGATGTGCACCACCATGCTCAGTGCTAATGTTCATTCAATCACTTTTCAAGATAACAAAATAATTGCTATTGAATTTCTTTTCCAATTAACATTATTTTCAGTGACAAATATGTGTTCGAGGTTGTTATAGCAACATTATGTGCAATTCAGCTTCCAATAAACACCTGTCTTTTGGGGGATTTCTGAGTAGAAGCACACTGAGGGTAAATGTGGTGAAAGATAACACGGGGAAAAAATAAAACTATTACAGCTGGAGTCCAAGAGATGTGGATATGAGTTTAGGATAAACACGGGGGAGGAGCCACTGACCTCCAACTCTTTCTATATATCTGTCTATAGTATCTGTCTATCTATCTATCTATCTATCTATCTATCTATCTATCTATTTATCTATACCTTTCTATATATGTGTGTGTGTGTAATATATATGAATACTGTTAGATATAGATTCATATAAACCTGTATCTAAAATTCTAGCCTCATAGTCAGCTAGCAGTCTAACATGGTAAAGAGTCTGGTTATCTTTCAATTGCCTAGCAAATGTATGCTGTTCCAATCTTGAAGACTTAAAATTGTATACAGCCCATGCTAATTTTAAGAAATCACTATGTTATGGAAGACATGCTCTCAGAAAATGACAATCATTCATGTTCATCACGCAGGAGCAGTGAGACACTGCAACTGTTCTTCCTTGATGATATCTGTGTTCTCCCATTTAGTAAAAAGGTATTAACTGTCTGTGGCCCCTTTTCCCAGACAGCTCGTGCTTCCTGAGTGAGGAAGGACTTGGAAGTGCAGACCTAGTCACACTTCTTTGCAAATGACAAGTGCGTGTTAGGGAAGAGAGCAACTGTAATATACAGAAAGGATGAGCTTTTCTTGCCTTCTCCCCCAGCAGTCTCCACCTGTTCCTCAGCTGACCTCTGGGGGGCTTACTTGGGATGTCAATGAGAATGTAAAGTAGGAAAAAAAAAAACAATAACAACAACAACAACAAAAAAGGTCCTTATGGGGTATTTGTACATTAATAGGGAAATTCTAAGCAAATATTGAAAACGGTCAATGAATAAATATCTAACCAGAAATGATCAGAAAGTTGGGAGAAATAATTGGGCACATAGGTTAGAGTATATGTATATTATAAAAGATCATTGTAAGCATTCTAGTATTAAACGGTGTTTTTACAAGAGTATTTATTAAAAAAAAAAATGCTAGAGCTTCCGAAGGCAAAACGCTGAGGAAAGGAATCCTTCCAAATCCAGGAGGCAAAATTTGCATCCCATCCTTTGGGATGGTGCCTAGTTTACTGGCTGCTTATTTGTTATGATGCGGCCTAGATTTACTTCATTTTGATTCCCCCTCCCTCCTCTTTTTGGGAACCCTGTAAAGATTTTCGCCGGAAAAGCCGCCAGGCAGTGGAGTATTCCACGGGAATGGAAGGATTTCCTTGAGCCAAAAATGGGCTTCTTGGTGGAGAATAGCTTTCAGATTGTAGAGGGTGGGGGTGGGCGGCTGGCGTTAAGGTCATCATCTCTTCTGCAGGTTTGAGAAAAGGTTAGGTTGTGACTGAAAAACCGAGGCACCTGCGGTCAATTGCCATTTAAGAGCTCAGTTGGAGGCCAACGGTAGCCCAAAGACATTGCACTCCGGATCAGATCTTGTAGGTCGGTTTGGAGTGGAATGTAGGAGTCCCAAGCTGCGCTTGGAGGCAGAAGGGTTTAAGCCGCCCCAGCGATGGGTACTGCACCTGAGGGTGGAAGGCACCTTTCCGGAGAGTAGGAGATGCAGGCAGGGCACTGAGGAAGCCTAACATACACTTAAACCACCATTTACAAAAAAGACAACTAGCATCGCAGAAGGTTAAACTCCCTCTTGGGAATGGGAGCGTCCCTCTGGGTTTGGGGGAAGCCCTCAAGGAGACTGGCAGTCCAGCCGCTGGAGACTGAACCCCTTCTCTGACGGGGTGGTGGAGCCGGTGTATCTGCACTCACAAGAGGCGGCCGCGGTTCAAGCGCATCCACCGCCAGGGCGGAGAGTCTCTGTGCAACGATCACTAGCTTCTCCCTCTTCGAGGGTGGTGGGGCCGCACGCAGCACTGTCCCAGGGAATCCGAAGAGAAGTCCCCTCACCTCCACTGACACTCGTCACCTCCTCCACAGCAAGCAGAGCCCCCTGGGTGTCCTCTCCCTCTTGGTGCCCCGCCCTCCCAGGGCGCCTGGGTCCCCGCGCCCCCACGCGGGGGGAGCAGCCGGCAAGCCCGCATCGCCGCAGCTGGAGCGACAGCCACCGCTGGGCTCAGAGACACTTAAGGGGGAGGAGAGGGAGGAGGAAAAGGCAGGGAGGGAAATGAGGGGCTGGGGATGGAGCCAAGAGGAGGAAATAAATAAATAAAACAATAACCTCCGCGCCAATAAGAGCGAGGGAGAGAGAAAGACGCGGCCAGAGAGCCACCGGTGCCAGTCCGCTTGCCTGTGACAGGCTCTCCGAGCGCGCGTGTGTGTGCGTGAGTGTGTATTCGCTGGGACTGGAGCTGGAAAGTTCAAACTAAACGTGTTGCTCTCCCGGGTGGCCAAGCCTCGCCACNGAGGCTCTGCCCAACTTCTCTGGGCCAAGTGACTGGCAGTGCCCGGCGCCCTTGGCGCGTCGCAGGCTGCTCGGCCCCGCGCCCGGGCGCAGCGGCGGAGGCGGCTCCGGTCACCCCGGAAGGGAGCCCGCGGCCAGGGCTGGACGCTCGCCCTGCCACTTCGCAGACACACGGGGTCCTGAGCTTGGAGCCCGACAACGGGAGAAAGGTACGTGACACTTTTCCTACAGGCATCTCCTGTCGCCCAGCCCTCGTGAGTAGGTAGATGTCTAGATTTTTTCCCTGCCAGCGGTGGCCACCATTCGTCAAACTTTACCTCCACCTTCACACTCGCTGGTGGCAGTGGCGACTGCTTGCACGGGTAAATTTGCTGATAGGAACCGAGTGGGGGCAGTTGATGCTGGAAAAGGTGCTTCCCATCTGAATGAAGATTGCCTTTCGGATAGAATCGCAGGTCTTACCTTCTGGGGGTGTCGGTTATGATGCTATTGACTGTGATGCTTGTCAAGGGTTTCCTTGGCCCTTCTGCAGGAAAGGGCTTACAAGTTTGCTGGAAAACGTACATGTAAAACAGGGAAGTTTGCAGTCACTTGACTCCCAGGGAGGAGTAACCCTTTCTTTGCAGTAGCAGCAGCCACGGTTTTGAAGCAGCGGCAGCGGTGGTGACAGTGAAAGAGGCTTGGCTGGTGGCAGCAGCTGCATGTTGTCCAGTTTGTGACTGGGAGAAGGCGGAAAACTGGGGCTGCCTTGTCCAAGAGTGCGACTCAAGAGCTGCCTGCATAGACACTGCGGGGTCAGTAAGCAAATGATACCCTATTAACTTGGTCAATCCTGTTGAGAGTCATGATTGTCNTTTGTGATATTTATGTTTCCTGGCTGTCATCTTTTAAATGTCTCAAAAAGTTATTTTGCATATGATTTCCATTTCTGGGTTAGGAGGAAGGCTTTAGGACCTGTCACATAAATACCAATAAAAACAGTATAGTGGGAACAGTGTTCAAACCGGCAGAAAAGCCCATCTTATGTCCTTAATACTACACCTGCTGCGAACTGTATCTTCCCTGAGACTATAGTCTGTTTTGCCCCATTCCTNTTTCCCTTACATTAAAATAGGAACTCTTATTGAACAAAAGAATGTAAAAGTCATTATAAGTTTCACAAGCAACATTCTCCAGCCTTTTGAAGCCACCTGCTGAATTAATTCACGTTAGTTTGAGGGGTCCCCACTTGCTGCAGGAGATGCAGTCACATCCAGCAGATGGAGCAATGGAAAACGGTACTAAAACAAATCTAACACTCATTTATCCCGATTTAATCACGTTGTTGGGAAAAAAANGTGTATGGAGATTGCTTTATCAGCAACACTGGATTTTCTGTTATCTTTGAAAAAATGGCATATGAACTGAAATATGACTAAAGTGTAACTCTCAAAATTTCAGTTCTGTAAGCACTTTTTAACTTTCATAAAACATTTCTAAAGAGTTTCTTTTATAAATTAAAGCACAATTGGATCTATTTACATAAAACTATCAGCTACGTCCCAGGTGATAGATTATGGTGAATAAGAGCTCCACCAGAAACAATATATTTTTTTTTTGCCATGACATGAGTAGAGTAATTGTGCTATAATTTTAAAGACTGTGTGTGTGTGCGTGCGTGCGTGTGTGTTTGTGTGTGTGTGTGTGTGTGTGTGTGTGTGTGTAAACTTGAATCTGAAAGTAAGTAAACATTATCAGGTTGAATGCAACTACATTTTTGTTCTGTAAACTTAAGGTAGAGAAACAGTTATTTCCCCAAATAGTTGAATAAAGTTAACAGAACTTTGAAGTGATTTTGTAGAATAAATGTTCTTTTCTNTCTAGAATTACATAAAATTATATTTTCTAAAATATTTATATAAACATTTATATAACATTTAGAACCTAAAAGTCTTCAAATAAGACAGCAAGTGTATGTATCCCAAAGTAACTGTTTAGTGTCTTTATGCCAACAATTATGATAGCAATAATAATTTGGAGAGATAGCTGCCTTCCTACATATATTTTAAAACTTTACCCCAAGTGGTACANCTGAGAAAATAATTATACAGTTGAGAGATAAATGCATTGCCCATTTTACAGATAGAGCAGAAANGGCTTAAGTTGTGTCAAGGGCCATTGTACTCAATGCTGGATCTTGTTTTTAATCAACTCCGCCACAGCAAGTATCTTTCCAGTCTGTAGGTTTTCCTAGAGACNACAATGTGGTNCAGTATTGTGTCTAAGCAATCTGAACAATACCAATTAAGTCTTATTTTAGTATCATAATTTAGCAATTAAAATGTTACAGATTAATAGAAAATATTTTAAGGAACACAGAGATAGGCAAGACACCTTNGGAAAGTTAGTACAAGCAATCATTTGAATTATATGTACTTCCCCTTGTGTGTGTGTGTCTTAAAATACATGTGATTGTGTTCTAAGTCATCAGATAGTTGAACAGCCCCTAACTATGCATCCTTGAAACTCTATTTCTGGTAGATTCACACAGTATCAAGAGGACTTCAAATTCAATTAATAATGTGGCTAGCTTTGTGAAGAATCTAATTTTATCCCTGTTTCGCTACACAGACAAAATGATTGTAGATATTTTTAAACAAACTATCTCAAGTTTATGCCTCTCACACAGCAAAGAACATGGGAACTTCAGAGAAAGGTGCTGAAAGTTTAATTTCTGATAATTACTAAACCTGTTAAATTGCTTAAAAATGGTAACTCTTACTGGAAATTTTAAAGTCAGTTAGTAACACAGTGTTCNTTTAGTTAAATAGGTTTAAGGGCCATCTATGATTTCTATTATTTTCATGATTATCTTCCAAGAAAGCTGGATGCACCTGTGTTTATCTGCATCTTCACTATTAATGGAGTTTTGATAAACTTGCTATCACAACCACCTTGTAAGTAGATGATGTTTCACAAGTTTTTGAAAAGTCATTTCTTAGTACCTTCTTCATATAGTAGAGTGATAACACTACAGAAGTTAACTTCATGTTTATGGGAGAGATAGTGGATTACTAAATGCACACATTCTAGATATGGGTATACATNCAGAATACATAAAATACATATGTAGTTAGCTTGTAATGGGACACTTATAGTAACTCTGAGCTACACTGAAAAAATTTGGGAAATAGCTTAATTATTAATTTTTAATTTTCTATTTTAAAAATAGAACAATCATACATGGATATCTGTTAAATACTTTATAAAATTAAAGCAACCCCAAGGATGATGGTTGGACCTGGGGAATCACCAAGTGTGACTTTTATATTCACTTTAATTCATTTTATGTATTATTATTTACATTGTCATTCCATTTCTTCACAGCTTCCGCCTACCTTAGCCATATTAAGTAAGTTTCTTCAAGCACCGTAAAATGCAGCTAGTGAGCTTAGACTTAAAATTATTTGAACTGAATGAATTTTTTATAAACACATAGGGAGATAGAAAGATTATGAAAAAGCAATGTTGTCTGGGTTCTCTCCATTACATTTTCCTCTAAGAGATAAAAGACGAAGCAAAAGTTGGAACCTTTTATCTTTTATTTCTGTCTCATCACTTCCCTGTTGGATTTGTCTGTGGTATAAATTCTGACTGGACATGGCTTTCTCTTACAATTTTTAGAAAATGCACATCAATATGAAGTGTGAATATTTCNGAGGCATCTGAATCCTATTATTTCTTTAAAACATTTCAAAAATGTATATAAGGAAAATACTGTGACATNAAAACAAAACTTACACTAGACATAAGCAGAAACTTACAAATTACGAATATATCTTGGAATAGAAATCTTAGGAGAAATGATAAAGATCCCAAGATTTACTTCAAATGATATTTCCAAATTTCATCATTAGTATAATTAGATACTTAAGCTCATCATATAGTTGTCAGAGATATTTTTAAGTTNAAGGAAATATTTCAACCTATTTTTCTTGTGTAAAAGTCTACTGAGAACATAGCTTAATTTTACAAAGAAGTATATACATGTACATATATTTTCATATGTTAATGTGAATATCTTATTTGCAAATATTTATGCTTATATATTCATCTATAGATTTCTAATATAAATACATTTTGACCTATTTGGTATGTTATGATAGATTATATTTCACTGATCTTTCAGATTTCTCTTTGAAGTTCCAGGATTTTTTCTGTGGGTGATTGTGTAGTTCTACCTATATATTTGTGGGCATTTATCCATAGATATATGCTCTGATGTCTTGCCTTTCAGTCAAACAAAATAAATCTTCTGATATTCTATGTAAAAAAACTTATTACATGACTCACTTATAAAGTAATTTAGAGACAAAATATTGAAAAATAACAGGAAACTTTTTTTAATAGCAAGGTTAAAGCTANCTTCCATATGTGCAGAATCATCATTTAAAATTCATTAATGGAGAAGTTTTTGATATCAAACTAGTGAAAAAGAAGTATTTAGCAGAATTCCAGTTCTGAACTATTATAATAATTGTGGTTTTATAGTAATTCCTTCCAGGAAGTTGATTCCAAAAGCGTGGAGAGGCATAATTAGAAGAAAAAAACACAAGAGGAAAGAGGTCACTACATGATAATATTAGAAGAATCANTACCCTAACAAGTACTTAGATNTTTATACTTTTTAAAAATGATTTTGANTGATCTAAGAAAGCCTCAAAACATCAACATCATTTTCTATTAATAAGTATGAATGTTGCGGATAATGCAACCAGGTCTCAGGACTTTGTATCTAAAAACGAAGCCTTTTTAAATTGAAAGAGTNAANGATGGTGTTTGAAAAGTTCAGGCTGACTTGCTTNCACAAACTCTTGCTACTTTGCTAAGTGATTTTGTCATGGATCTGAATCATACTGCAGTCATGGTTAGCTCTCTTGCCTAGTAAGGATTCCTGCTGGGTCTTGAACTTGGCTTTCATAGTCATCAATGATCAATGTGATCATATTANAGATTTTAGGCTAAGGACATTACTGTGGGAAATAAAATATATTTAAAGTCGTTGTTTTGATTTCATATAGCCCCCAAATAGTCATGACCACTANCGTGTTAAATCAGAAAATATCATCTGGCAATCTAGATTATATAAGAATGAAGAAAGCAAGGTAAGACCCTTCACAACCTGCAAGTGTTCCCTCTGCTTCANAACCAGAATTTTCTGAATATTTTTTTCTTTTATAGTGTTTCTAAAAATCTGGAAAAATAGTCACATAATTATGGTCATAAATATTCATTTGTAAATGCATTGTTTCAATATTTCTGAACAGTTCAATCCATTGTTCAAGATGTGCTCACTAAAGAAAATTGCATCTTACTACCGATTTAAAAGGTATATATTAACAGTTACATGATGAAATCATCAAGAAATGAATAACTAGTTTTTATTAAGTCCAAGTAAAACTTACTGATGTAAATTTTAGAAATTAATTCTATTTGGAAGATGATTTTAGGTCTATGATTATATAAAATAAAAAGTTTTCAGCAAATTTGAAAACTATAAATGATAAATGTGACTCATGTATATGTATTTAATTATCTGTATTACTTTCCGTGTGCTTTTAATAGAATAAAATAGTCTCAGTGCAATTATGACTTGTTGAACAGGGATCAGAAAGTTAAACAGAAACAGTGTGGTAAAAAATCATGCTAACCGGTTTACTTGCCCTAAATAAGTCTATTTCTGAACTATTTCACACTAAGTTAAAAATAACCAGAAGCTCAATAATAATTAGTTAAAGTGTAAATGTCAGATTCAGAGCCCTTGAAATAAAAGGAATCTCTCTTGATTCCTTCTTATCATCGAATAATTAAAATCAATACATGGCTTTTTTAAATTTAGGATCAAATATTCAAAGAAAATTTAAACTGGTAACACATAGAGAATATTGGTCTTCTGATAGTGAACATTTCTCTTATTATATTAGAACTTTAGTTATTTTACAGGTGTGTGTGTGTGTGTGTGAAATATTCAAAGAAAATTTAAACTGGTAACACATAGAGAATATTGGTCTTCTGATAGTGAACATTTCTCTTATTATATTAGAACTTTAGTTATTTTANTTTTATGTGATACTTAGTAATTCTTTTAGTAATAGATTCCTTTTAGATATTATTGAATAAACTGAACTATCATCCCTTCTTTCTGTTATTCACACATAATGGTTTTTAAAGTATAAATTTCTATTCTGCATATATCATTTAGATTGTAGATCTTTCCTGAAATATGAGATCTAAATCTGTTTATGCTTAGGAAGTTATTTACCATGCCTCTCATAATACATTTTTTTGAATTGCAATTGTTTAACTTGATAAGTTCAAGTAAAATTCTATACTATTTATCATTACCAACCTCATTTTAGGTCTGTTTATGCTTAGGAAGTTATGTATTATGCCTCTCACAATACAGTTTTTGAAACACAATGTTTAACTTGATAAGTTCAAGTGAAATTAAATACTGTTTATTATTACCAACTTCATTTTATGGCTGAATCNCCGTTCTTAAAGTACATTTTTCAAAATTATTTGAATAAAATCCTTACATATGCAATTAACACTGACTATCATTTGAGAATGCTTTTTCTCACAACAGTACTTTGAACTTTATTTTTTTCTCTCAAAATCATGATCATCATTTCCATCCAAATTTGCTACTCATTGCTTGAAATCTATTGCCAACTCCAACATTAAATTTGAAAGTTCATTAACTTTATATAAGCATGTGTCAGTGATATGTTTTAATCTCTGTATGCAAGAAATCTGTTAATACTATTTAAATCAAAGTTGATGTTTCCTCAATTTTATCCTTTAAAATAGTCAACCACAATTAATTGAGGAAGAAAACAAAAATTAAATTATTGTCTTTCATACCTTAGAACAGTAGGTTTCAAGATGAATGTGAGTGATGCANTCTCAAGAAGTGTCAGCATAGATTTGTGAAGAAAACAGAATAAAATGGAAGCAAAAATAATTTCAACAATAAGTTTGTATTTTCAGATTTTTCAATTTTATTTTTAAATTACTATCCAACTAATAATAGTTATTTATAAGTTNATTTCTAAATATGCACTTCAGCTAACATGTTTATAGAAAATGATAGTTTGCAATTTTTTCTTGTTTTAAAATTTGAAATGCTTTCATATATTTAAATAATAATTTTAATGTACCAAACAGTATTANGGTAAAATATTGATCTTGTTCTTGTAAGAAAAAAAATATAATTTAGTGCCTTCAAACAGGTTTAGTATGAGTTGTATATAAAAATTGCAATCTAAATGCTCTAAAGTAAATGTTTGACGATGTTTCTTCTGAAGAATTTACGTTAATCCTGTTGTTATATGTTTGAATTATTTTTATAGTTAATGGTCATCTCATTTTATTTGGAATTACTTTGTGATTAATACTCTAGTACTAAACTGAAAAACAAAATCTATTTCAATTTTTTCACATCTCCTAGTTATTTATATGTTGACAGTAATATTTGTAAATATTTTACTGAGAACTGTCAGAAAACATTTTTAAAGTTATGAATAAAGTATAAAATTTTTCAGTAAATAATGTGCTTTCAGTGAAAAGTAATAGAAAGACATNTCAAAATTCTCAAGATGTAAAAAGCAGAAAAAGGTCAAGAGATAATGGATCAGAAGGCTTTTTATTAGGAGACACAACTAGACATAAATAATCTGCACCAAAAAGAACAAAATAGTCTCCCAAAGAAACAGCCAACTCGCACTGACAGTGTTAACAACGGTTAAGGGTTGAATGTTTCAAGTGTACGTAAGATACACACAAACAAAACCAGAATCCAAAAGAAAAGTTTGATATCACTCCTAAGAGCAGTACCCTCCAGNGAAGAAAGCAGAGGGCTAGCATTCTAATCTTGATGTTGTAGGTATAAGCAGTTGATAGCATTAGCAGAGCACACTAAAAATAAGACTATGTATTCACTACTCACAAGGTATGCTGAAAGTAATATGCTTATTCTTACAAACTGACTTCCATAAAAATTGTTATTTGAGTTTTCTAGCAAAATCCAGGCTCTGGATTGTTAANTTTTTATTTCAAATTCATATATTGATATGTTGTGTAATTCATTTCATTCCTGTGTGCATGTCGCTGCTATGAAAAGCCTTCAATCCTAGATCCAATTGTCATTGCAAGGACGCATATTGTAAACCAAGCCCATAGGATCAGTTTCTAAAATAGTACATTATTAAGTGTGTAGATCAGCAACAACTGAGGAAAGGTCTCATGCAACCTAAAGGAAAAAAAAA
>LZPO01108954.1:3864-28981 GCA_001675575.1 Neotoma lepida
TAGGTACCATCTGTTAAGGTTCAGGAGGTCTGGCTTGATCAAATCTGATCCATCTTAACCTGGAACAAATCCATAGCCTCTTGCTTTCTGTGGAAACAAAAGCAGAACCTCCTTTCCAAAGCAACAGATTTTTAGTCATAAATTTTGAAATCAAGATATCTTTAAAATATACATATTGATTTTTCTCAGCAACTTTTATAATCAAATGTCTCTCTGCAGTTAAAAATCCCAAAGACAACACAATCCATATTCTCTGTGTAATATCTGTCTTTACGTGGCTTATTTTTTTTGTTACCTTTATTGTCTTTTTAAAGACTTTATTTTTTAAAACTATTTTTTTATATAACTGTATATACTCCTTTTTTCCCCCAAGCCTACATACATTTTTAACACACATTGTAAACCATTTAATCTTATTACATTTGAGTATGTGTCATTGTGAATCCACTGCTCCAAACTGCAGGGGTAGGACAGAAGCAAAGGCAGCCCTGGCTGTGACTCCACCCACTTTAGCTTTTTAACATGGCTGAAGCACATTTACTGCCCACTCTGGGAAACAGTGGGTCTATGTCTCTAATCCAGCAGCGTGTAGCCCAGAAATCCTTTTTTCTTTTTTTTTTAACTAGCAAAATTTAAATCTACCATGCATAGAGTACTGTGTGGCTTGCAGATGCCACTGTGTACCACAGTGGGAATCCGCCATGATGTGCTCAAGCCTGAATGCTGCGGTGTCTCTCGGCCCACATGAAACATGAAGTAGAAAGCTGCTCTTAGCTCAATTTTAGAATTTGTTTTTAAGTTTTGTCAAGTTTTAGGTGGAAAGTCTTGACACCACGTATGGGTGCCATTTGTAGACAAAGTTTGTCTGGTCCCGATCTCTGATCCCGCCCGGCTCCCATGGCACTTAGACCCAAATAAACACACAGAGGCTTATATCATTTTTAAACTATGGCCCTGGTAGGCTTCTTGCTAGCTAGCTCTTATATCTTAAATTAACCCATTTTATAAATCTATGTCACCACGTGTTCCACATGGCTTTACCTGTGTGCTGTTACATGCTGCTTTCTAGATGGCAGAATGGCGTCTGCCCTGCTCTGCATTCTGCTTCTCTCCCCTTAGTTTGAATGTCCTGCCTAACCTTATTCTGCCTCACCATTGGCCAAACAGCTTTATTTATCAACCAATCAGAGCAACACATTTTTAGAAAGACATTCCCATCATATCTTTTTATCCCTTGCCACAAACCATTTATATAGGGGACCTACCTTTACTCCTAAATTGCTTCAGTCTTTCATCTCCTATTACTTCTTTGACAATGAAATAAGGAACTAATAGGGTGTAGCAAGACAAGATAGTCATTGAGCCTAATCCAAATCTTGATAAAACTTGTCTTCTTTAACTTAAATTTCTTATCTCAGAAATGATGCACACTGCCACACTTTAGGCTGGATGTATGTTAGTTATCTGTTTTTTGTTTTTGTTTTTGTTTTTTTAGATTTCATGTTGCTATTAATTAGAACCTTGCTATGCTAGAATTTTTCTTCCATTTTTCCCAATTACTTTCAACTGTGAAAAGAAATCTAAGCTAATATATTATAGTATATTATGTTTCTTTTCTTTGACATTTCCTAATACAGACTGGTAAAAACAAATTCACGAGTGTAATGAATTATTTTTTATTCTTGTCTTTGAGAAACATTACTCTCCCTTCCAATTCCTCCTAGATTCCACACCACACCTTCCAAACTTCCTGTCCTTTTATTGTCCTATTATCTGCTGAGTACAATTAAGGCTGCTCATAGACATTCAAATGGAATTATATCATTTGATCTAGAAATCCCATTTCTGAATATATTCAAGAGAACTGAAATCTGGGTCTTAGAGATATTAGACAAGCAGTATTTATGGTAGCTAAAACATGAAAGCAATCCAAGTTATACACACATCACACTTATCCAATCTGACATGTGCTATACCATAGATAAGCTTTGAGAAAAGTATGCTAAATGAAAGAGGTCAGTTACAAAAGACAAATACTGTAATCACACTTATCTAGTACAGAGATCAGATACAATCTTAGAGGTAGAATGTAGAATGGTAGTTTCCAGGAGTTGCTTCAAGATAGAAATGAAGATTCACTCTTTAGCGAGTATTCAGTTTCAGTTTTATAGAATGAAGAGAATTCTGGACATGGGCAGTGGTGGGGATTGTGCAGCATTAGGAATGCATGCAACACCACTGAATTGCATGCCTCAAGTGGTGAAAACAGTAAAGTATATATCATGTATTTTAAAATAAAAGAAGTGATTGTAAAAATATTGTTTTGTAGTTATTTTTCATAATTATTTTTTTCATTTGATCCAATGGTCAACATTTACTGAGTTTCCACTAAGGGCCAAACATGGAATTGACACATCTNACATAAAGAGGCCGATATGAATGAGCCTTAGCAGAGAGCATCCTTTTTTTCCATCCTGTGTGTGCCTTATCCCATTGAACAGAGAGACACATCAGTTATGTTATTCATCTTGAATGTGTGATTGTAACAGAAACTTAGCACAGGGGGGATAATGCTGCTTCAGGTGGTTAGAATCCTTCCATTTCACTACAGTCAATGCTGCTCTATGAAGCACGTGGGAATATGTTGAAGGTACTCGGCAAGGGTTCACACTTCCACTGAATTAGTCTAGTCATGCTGAAAGTAGAATAACAACAGAAACACTCCATAAACTTTATTGTTATGACTTACATTAGCTGTTTACTAGACTGAATGGCTCCTAGGGCCCCTGATAAACAAACTATTGAATCTATGATGAAACATAATCCCCAAGCCTAGTATTTCACAGAGGATAAGGACAGCTAGTTTCTATAGGTTGAATTTGTCTTTTTGCAACCTATAAATCAATTATTGATTGTCTCTATTTGGCTGCTAAAATGTTACTCTGATTTAGCTTGCAAAATTTTGAAGAGACTCAATTTACAATCTCTAAGAGGAGTGTTGGATAAAATAGTTTGAGTTTATTTTATAATATGTTCTAAGAGAAAATCAACTCCTCAGATGTTTTTCTGTCTTGCAAACTAGACATAACAAGAAAAATCTACCATGTTGCAGGATTATTAATTTTAAAAGACTCGGCCCTTAAGAAAGCAGAAACCTCCAAGAGAGCTGGGGGTCATACTACACTTCAGACCTTGACATTTTATGCCATATTGCTTTTCATTTTTGTTTTGGCTCCTAAATTTAGTTCTTGGTCAGTCAGTCTGTCTATCTGTCTGCATGTCTGTATTTGTCAATCTTAGTCATGTATGTATATCTATGTTTGCATCTCTTTCATTTAATTTANGTTTTTAAAATTTTGTTCCTAGATACATTTTGTTTATGGAGTCATTATTATCTAGTAAACATTATGTGTACTGCATTAGAGAAGTTCCTTTCATAGTGTTTGGTGGTTGGTTTAATGTGATAGAATCACATTTCTGAGGTGACTGAGATAATTTAACTGGTTGAAATAATGCCTGAATTATTAGTTGTTTTTAAGCTGGATTTCCTAGTAAGGTTTTGAGATGTGTGATTTATAGAGCATGACTTTTGTGTTGATTATATAGACTCTTACCTCTGCTTCTTGGTACATTCCATTTGGAGTTGCCCATATAGACGTTTATGTAGTGGTACTTAATTTATCTTTTTTAAAGCAAACTACTAGGCCTTATATGGGAGGGGATAGTCAATTAACAAGAGAACACAAATCCTGATTTTAAATTTTTACATTTTTAAATCCCCTCTTAAATGCTTTATTACCACATTTCAAGAAGTATGGTTACTATAGAACATATTAACATTGAAAAAAATGTTAAAATCTACACTAAAGCCCATCTCTAGAGCAATAGAGGCATCATAGTACCTTCAGTTTTTTCCTCAGGAATTATCTTCATACTATTTTGATGACATTCACAGCATTTGGTATCTCCTTTCTTTCTTCAGCCAACTAACCTCTGTCATAGCTTTTATTTTCATCAGGTTAATATCCAAATATTAGCAACATTTTCTTGGCTTTCTTTTAGATTTCAGATTTAGTATAATTTAAAAATACTGTGAGCAGGTGAATGAAGGCCTTTTAGAGTCTGTGCGGGAAATGCATGTTGGAGGAAACTGCTCATCTTATGTCATCTCAGCAAGACACCACTCTTCTTCTAGTGCTAGTGGTCAGAGTATCTAACAGGAGGCTACAGGGAGCCACCAGGAGAGAGGTCCAGGGACACTGTGTTTGGATCTGTAAACAAATGGGAAGCAACTTTTCCAGTAGTAGTTATATTACAATGTAATTTAAAAAGCAGTACACATTTGCCCAGGTTTCTATTTTTTGGCCACTCTGTAGATGAATGGATGAGCATTACCCAAANACAATTGGTGGTTTTTTTTTTTTTCAGTGAAGCTAAGGGGGAAAAATGAAGTCAGACAAATTCACACTGGGGACCAAAAATTCATTTAGAGTTGTAGAGCATTNGGCAAATCTCAACATTTTAAGAAAAAAAAATCTTTAAATGCAATAGCAATATGAAAGACTTTGTGATAGGTGAGGTATCACACATGACAATGCTTAGAACACCGTTTGGCTCATCCAAATGGGAGGGTGATGCATTGAGCAACCAGGGAACTGAGAAGCTGTGTAGTTGTTTGGCCCTAGCGTCTGGGAACATGCTGCAGCTTGTTGAGCCTAGCACAGCAGCAATTGGATTTTAGGGCTAGCAGTTGTTCACTGATGCCTCAACAGTTGTATGCTAACAGTGGCTCTATTTTCATCAGGAAACATTAGGTAAGGGCATGCTTCTGCCACCTTTCTGGGGGACACTCAGCATATTGGCACCGGAGAGCTTCCTAAGCTGAGCTCACTCCCTGTGATGGCTGCAGTAGTCTCTGAACAAAGACTATGGTGTGTACAGCGGTGGTAGAGAGAGCTTCTGAAATCTTCCAACCCCTTTCCTTCATTGATTTCTTCCTGCTTCTGAGCTGATCTCAGCTGTGGGGCAATGGAGAAGCAGAGGCTAATTTTTTCCTTTCTTCTTCTCTGGAACTATCCAGGCTTCTGTAGAATACAGAATTCTGCTCATTCTTTGCTGGATGTTGAGGGCTCTTGTTTATTTCAATTGAGCTNTATTTTTGTTGTTGGTGATGGTAGGGGTATGGGTGTGAATGTGTATACTAGTAGCTTTCAGTGGATCATCTTTTGACATGACAAATTTCCTGAATTTTCAATCAATTACTTTTTGCTAGACTCTTGGGAAGTTTTTTTTTTATTCTGAGAAACTATCTGAAAGTATTCCATAGAATCACATCATTTCTCTCTTAAACATTAGATGAAATTTATCATTGAATTTACATGAGATTGAAATTTTTTATGGACCCATGTTTACATACAAATTAACCATTTTTTATAGAGACGGTCTAGTCCTTTAGTATGCTTTGTAGTAAGTTATGTCTTTATAGAAATTTACCAATTTCATCCTGCTGCTGAATTCATTTGTATAAAATATTACTTATAATATTTGTGTAATTGTTTTAANATCTTAAATGCTATAGTAGCACCCAATTTTCATTCCTGATTGGATTTGGGCTCATATTTTACCATTTCCAAGAATCAGCTTTTTTAAAATAAATTTATTTATTTATTTTACATACTAGCCACAGTTTCCCCTCGTTTCCTCTCCCTCCTCTCCTCAAAGTCACTCCCTCCCATCTCTTCTTTATTCCCCTCCCCCCAATTCACTTTCTGTTTAGGAAATGGCAGGTATCCCGTGAGTATCAACAAAACATGGCATATCAAGTTGCAGTAAGACTAAGTACCTCCCCATGTACTAAGACTGGGCAAGGTGACATAATATGAGGAGTAGGGGCTCAAAAGCCTGTAAAAGAGTTGGAGACAGCCCTTGTTCCCACTGTTAGAAGTCCACAAGAGGACCAAGCTANGCAACTGTAACATATATGCAGAGAGCCTAGGTCAATCCCATGCAGGCATCCTGGTTGTTGGTTCAGTCCCTGTGAACCACTATGAGCTCAGGTCAGTTGATTCTATGGGTTTTATCATGGTGTCCTTGACCCTTCTGGCTCCTACAATCCTTTCTCTTCCTCTTCTGCTGGTTTACCTGAACTCTGCTTAATGTTTCCATCAGTTGCTAGATGATGCCTCTCTGATGACAATTGAGCTAGGCACCAATCTAGTCACAGGAGATGGCCAGCTCAGGCTATTTGTCAACTATTGCTAGAAGTCTAAGCTAGGGTCTTCCTTATATATTCCTGGGAGATTCCCTTGTGCCAGGTTTTTAACCTGACCCCAAAATGCCCCCCTTTCCAGTAGTCTTTCAGTATTCTCTCCTCTGTGTGTTTACCCCCCCCAGTCCAACCTGATTGCTTATGTTCCCATCGCCACCCACTCTCAGTCCACTCATGAAATCTCTCTCTTCTATTTCCCCTTCCCAGGAGATCTGGGTGTTCTTCCATGAACCTTTCTTGTTACCTAGTCTCCCTGGGTCTGTAGATTGTAGTNTGATTATCTTTTACAGCTAATATGCACTTATGAGTGAATACATACCACGTATATCTTTTTGGTTCTGGGTTACCTCACTCAAGATGATTTTTTCCAGTTCCATCCATTTGTCTTTAAATTTCCTGGTTTCTCTGTTTTTAACAGCTGAGTAATACTCCATTGTGCAAATGCACCACATTTTCTTTATCCGTTCCTCGGCTGAGGTTGTTTCCAGGTTCTGGCCTTTACAAATAAAGCTGTTGTGAACATAGTTGAGCAAGTGTCCTTGTGGCATGATTGAGTACCCAAGAGCTATATAGCCGGCCAGGTCTTGTGGTAGGTTGATCCACAGTTTTCTTTAAACCACCACACTGACTTCCAAAGTGGCTGTACAAGTTTGCACTCCCACCAGCAGAGGAAGAGTATCACCCTTCCTCCNAATCCTCTCCAGCATGAGCTGTCACTTTTGTTTTTGATCCTTGCCATTCTGACAGGTGTAAGATGGAATTTCAGAGTCACTTTGATTTGCATTTTCCTGATGGCTAAGGATGTTGAACATCTCTGTTTCTCAGTCATTTGAGATTCTTCTGTTGAGAATTGTCTGTTTAGATCTGTACCACATTTTTAAATTGAATTATTTGGTTGTTGATATCTAGTTTCTTGAGGTCTTTATATATTTTGGAGATCAGCCCTCTGTCAGATGTGGGATTGGTGAAGATCTTTTCCCATTCTGTAGGCTGCCATTTTATCCTTTTNACAGTGTTCTTTGCCTTACAGAAACTTTTCAATTTCATGAGGTCCCATTTATTAATTGTTGATCTTAGTGCCTCTCCTATTGATGTTCTGATCAGGAAATTGTCTCCTGTGCCAATGCATTTGAGATTATTTCCCAGTTTCTCTTCTATCAGGTTCAGTGTATTTATGTTGAGGTCTTTGATCCACTTGGACTTGAGTTTGGGGCAGGGTGAGCGATATGGATCGATTTGNATTCTTTTACATGCTGGCGTCCAGTTAGACCAGGACCATTTGTTGAAGATCCTTTCTATTTTCCATTGTATAATTTTGGCTTCTTTGTCAAAAATCAGGTGTCCCTATGTGGCATGTGGATTTACATATGGATTTTTGATTCGATTCTGTTTGTCCATATGTCTATTTTATTATTATAGATTTTTAGTAGAGCTTGAAATCAGGGATGGTGATAGTTCCAGAAGTTCTTTTATTGTACAGGATTGTTTTAGCTATCCTGGATTTTTTATTTTTCCATATGAAGTTGAGTGTTGTCCCTTCAAGGTCTGTAAAGAATTGTGTTGGAATTTTGATGGGGATTGCATTGGATCTGTAGATTGCTTTTAGTAAGATGGCCATTTTTACTATGTTTATCCTACCTATCCAAGAGCATGGGAGATCTTTCCATCTTCTGATATCTTCTGCAATTCCTTTCTTCAGAGATTTGAAGTTCTTGTCATATGGGTCTTTCACTTGCTTGGTTACAGTTACACCAAGATATTTTATATTATTTGAGGTTATTATAAAGGGTGTTGATTATCTGAATTCTGCTTATCATTTGTATACAGGAGAGCTACTGATTTTTTTTTTTGAGTAAATGTTGTGTCCAGTCACTTGACTAAAGTTGATAATCAGCTTAATCAGCAGTTCCCTGGTAGAGTTTTGGGATCACTTATGTATGCTATCATATCATCTGTGAATAATGATACTTTGACTTGTTTCAAATTTGTGTCCCCTTGATTTTTTTTTAGTTGTCTTGTTGCTCTAGATAGAACTTCAAGTACTATATTGAATAGGTATGGAGAGAGTTGACAACCTTGACATGTTCTTGGTTTTAGTGGAATTACTTTGAGTTTCTTTCCATTTAATTTGATGTTGGCTATTGGCTTGCTGCATATTGCTTTTATTATATCTAGGTATGTCTCGTATATCCCTGATCTCTCCAAGACTTTTATCATGAAAGGGCATTGTCCTTTGCAAAAGCCTTTTAGCATCTAATGAGATGATCATTTTTTTTTCTTTCAGTTTGGTTTATACAGAGGATTACATTGACAGATTTTTGTATGTTGAACCATCCCTGCATCTCTGGGATGAAGCCTATTTGGTCATGGTGGATGATCTTTTTGATGTGTTCTTGGATTCAGTTTGCCAGTATTTTATTGGGTAATTGTACATCAGTGTTCATGAGGGAAATTGGTCTGTAATTCTCTTTCTTTGTTGAGTCTTTGAGTGGTTTGGGTATCGAGGTGACTGTGGCCTCACAGAAAGACTGTGGCAATGTTCCTTCTGTTTCTATTTTGTGGAATAATTTGAGGAGTATTGGCAATCCCATCTACTTTGAGTGCAGTGGGAGTGGTGAGGATGACCAGGAATGGTCCCTTCAACCTGGGCTNGAGGGTCTGACNCTGATGTCTATGGATCAGGACCCAGTCTTCAGGCTGGAAGCTGTGAGGCTTAGGTGGGGAGGGGGATGAATAAACAGCCTTTAACTGGGGCCATATATCAGCTTGTACCTGAGACAAGAGTTATAGATTCTTGATGAGGTCTACATCGTCCATCTGCACCACAAGTTCTGTTTGCAGGCTAGGTAGAAGGGGAGGCAGTTGTCCATACATAATCTCAAAAGGAGTAAGTCCCAATTGATAGGGGGAATTCCTCACTCGGAACAAGGCATAGGGGAGGAGAGTCACCCATCCACCACCAGTCTCTAAGGCTAATTTAATAAGGATCTCTTTTAGGATCCAATTTATCCTTTTGATTTGTCCAGAGCTCTGGGGCCTATATGCGCAATGTAATTTCCACTCAGCTCCCAATGCAGTAGCTTATCCCCTGACTTACCTGCAAGATGAAGGTAGGACCATTGTCTGACCAAATCATGTGTGGGAAGCCAAACCTGGGGAGAATTTCCTCAAGTATTTTTTTTAACTACTACGATAGCCACCTCATATTTTGTGGGGTAGGCTTCAGTCCATTCTGAAAAGGTATCTATAAAGACTAACAAATATTTATATCCATACTTGCCTGGCTTGATCTCTGTAAAGTCTACCTCCCAGTACGTACCTTCAACCTGGTCCCTAAGAGGCAGGTGCCTCTTAGACGGGTGTCTTTTTCCCCTTTTACTTTGTATGCATTCACTAGCTGACATGCTTTGTTGTACTCAGTCACAATTTGGTCAATGAGGCGGCTGGCCTGCCAGATTTTTAATGGTGACTCAGAAATCAGCTCTTTGAGTTTCCGTGTTCCCAAATGGGAGGCCTGATGGATTCTCCAGAGCATATGTTTCCTCAGTAGCCTTAGGAGGAGCACTTTTCCTGTAGGAAGCTGCCACCAGCCATCCTTTTTGGACGCTCCTTTCACTTGAGTTGTCTAGACTTCTTCATCTGAATTAGAGTGTGGCCGAAGAGGGAGGCCGTGGGGGCCAGGGTCTGCCAGAACTGGCAGAGCTAGTGTAGTCTCAGTCAAAGCTACCTCCTTCACTGTTTGATTTGCCAAATTATTTCCCTTTGAGATGGCATCTATCCCCCTCTGGTGGCCCAGGCAATGCATAACTGCTAGTTTCTTGGGGAGCCAAAGCACTGGCAAGAGTTCTAGTATCTCCTATTTATTTTTGATAGTCTTTCCTTCAGCAGTTAGCAGCTCCCTCTCCATGTACATTGCCCCATGGATATGTAGGGCAGCAAAGGCGTACCTGCTGTCCATGCAGATGTTGACCTTTTTGTCTTTGACCAGGTTCAAGTCTTTTGTCAATGCTATTAGCTCAGCTTTCTGTACTGAGGTGCTGGAGGGCAGAGCTTCCACCCAAACCACCCCATCCACTGTTGTCACCACAGCCCCAGCGNACCTGTGTCCGTCTCATATAAAACTGCTCCCATCCATGAACCAGGTCTCCTCTGCATCAGTTAGTGGTACATCACAGAGGTCGAATTGGACACAGTGCACTTGGGCTAGAATTCCTGCACAGTCATGAAGGGTTGTCTCCAGGTCTGGGACTGGCAGCAGAGTAGCTGGATTTAGGGCAGTTGGTACCTGGAATGTTATTCTGGCAGGGTTCAGGATTAAGGCCTGATAATGAGTCACCCTGGCATTGCTCATCTGTCAGGGCGTTGCTTCAGGACTGATTCTAGGGCATGGGGTAGGCTACCACAAGGTTTTGTCCCAGAGTTAGTCAGCATCCTTGACAAGCAAAGCCACAGCAGCAGTAATGCGCAGGTATGGGGGCCACCCAGCTGCTACGGGATCTAGTTTCTTTGACAAATAGGCCACTGGCCTCCTCCATGGCCTGATATTTTGAGTCAGGACTCCTTTGGCTATTCCTCTGTTTTCATCCACAAAGAGGAGAAAAGGCTTGTTGACATCAGGGAGCCCCAAGGCTGGGGCTTCTAGCAGTTTTTGCTTAACGGTGTCGAAAGCAGTCTGTCTCTCTGGGCTCCAGGTCAGGGTCTGCTCTTTTGTGGCCTCATAGAGGGGATGGGCAATTTCAGTGTACCCTAGAATCCAGAGCCTGCAGAATCCTACAGAGCCCAGGAATTCCCTGACTTGTTTGACTGTCTTGGGCACAGGGGTTTTTAGCACAGTCTCTTTCCTGGCCTCTGAGAGCCACCGTTGCCCTCCGTCAAGCACATATCCAAGGTAGGTTACTTGCTTTCTGCAGATCTGAGCCTATTTTGCTGAGGTCTGGTAGCATAATATCTCCAGAGTCTCTAGGAGGTCCCTTGTTCCACTAAGGCATTCCTCCTTAGACTTGGCAGCCACCAGTATATTGTCTACATATTGCAGGGGGGAGATATGAGGATGCTGAGTGTGATACTCACTCATGTCTGAGTGGATGGCTTCATCTAATATGGTGGGGAAGCTTTTAAACCCCTGTGGCAGCCTGGTCCAGGTCAATTGTCCATTCACCCCGATTTCTGGATCATGCCACTCAAAAACGAAATACTCTTGGCTGTGTGGGGCAAGTAGATGACTAAAGAAAGCATCTTTTAAATCATTTATTCTCCAGAGGGAGCATATTCAACAAGGTGNAAGGGCTAGGTACCGTGGGGTGAATGTTCATTACCCTTTTGTTAACTTCCCGGAGGTCCTGGACAGGACAAGAATCATTTGTGTGTGGCTTTTTGACTGGCAGGAGAGGTGTATTCCATGCAGACCGGATGGGGCAGAGGACCCCTTCCTGGAAGAGTCATCTTATGTGTGGGACAATTCCCCTCTTAGCATCCAGAGTCATGGGGTATTGGCGGACTTTGACTGGGTCTGCACCAGCTTTGAGTTCCACATACACCGGGGGTCAATGTTTAGCTAGCTCCATTCCCCCCGTCTCAGCCCAAGCTTTTGGAAATTCCCAGAGCCAAGAGGCGATGATCAGATCAGGAGCGGGCGTCTGCTTGTGGAGGTAGTATTCTTCCTCCAGGGGCACTGTCAGGAATATCCCAATGGTTTTTCCATCAGGCTGTTCCACTCGGGTGCCTGTGTCTGAGAAGTGGATCTTTGCTCTCATTTTTGTGAACAAATCGTGCCCGAGCAAGGGGTACAGGCATTCACGGATGACTAGGAATGAGTGGGTTACCCGTCCCACTCCCAAGTCCACCATTCTTTGGGTTGTCCATTAAAAGGGCTTGGTGCCCTTGGCCCCCTGTACCCATTTCTGTTTTCCTGATAATGTGCCCCCAGGCATCAGAGAACTGAGCTTTCTGCTCCTGTGTCCACCACAAATTGGACTGGTATCCCCTCCACTTTCAGGGTTACCCTAGGCTCGGGGAGGGGAATTGAGCCCTGTCCACCCTAGTCGCTGTCTTCTTCCTCCAGGGTGGTAAGGACAGGGCTTGGCTTTTTCCCTGCTCCCATTTAGGCCTCTCTCCTACTCTTTTTTTGGGGGGCACTCCCTGACCCAATGTCCTTCTTTTTTACAGTATGCACACTGATTTTTTCCTAACTTGGGCCGGGGTCACTTGCTCTTTTCCTGGTCGCCTGCCTCCACAACCAGGGGCACTCTCTNCATCTGAGCAAGCCAATACTGGAAAGTATTGGAAAGTATCCTGGTCAAATTTTTCTCTTGTCTCTTGTCTCTCTTATCTTCCCTTTCCTGATGTTCTTTTTCTCTTCTTTCTTCTTTCTGGTCTTCTGTCTCCCTCTTATTATAAACCTTTTCCACCACCACTACTAAGTCCCTCAGACTCTTTTCTCTTAGTCTTTTTAAAGACTGTAACTTTTTCTAATGTCTGGTGCCGTCTGGTTGACATAAGCTAGGCTGACAGCTTGCTGTGCCTCCTCCGATTCAAGGTCATAGGGGAGTATTGCTTAAAGGCTATCATCAGCCTTTCCAAGTAGTCACCCATCAGCTCCTTGTTTTACATCATAAATTTTGGCCATATTAGTAGGTCTGCATGCTGCAGCCTTGAGACCTGCCAGCAAAGCTGGGCAGTAGACGAGGAGATTCTCCTTACCTTCTGCCATATTGTAATCCCAGTTGGGACAGGTGGACGGGAATGTAGCAGCGATCAAGGTGGGGTCGGCTAGGGGGGTGCCCATCTGTCCTGGGACTAGCTTCCAGGCATTTTCCAGGACTCTGTTTCTTTCCTCGGTGGTGAACATCTTCCAATGTAGGCTGGTGGGTAAAAAGAACAGTCTCTAACAGGTTAATCAATTCTTGGGGGTCTTTAGAGAAAGGAGCATTTTGGGCCTTCCAATTATATAGATCGCTGGTGGCAAAGGGCCAGTAATGAAAGGGTTGATTCCCCAAGTTGTTGGGAGGGCAAGCAGGTCTGAGGGGGAGTGCCACCATGGTATCTGGGTGAGGTGTCCTTCCCTGCCTGCTGTTGGTGGACTGGGCAGGCCCCCCTTCAGACCCTGATGATTGGGGTGCCGGCACTTGTTCTTCTGGTGCCATGGGCTGTTTGTGGGGGGAATAAGGGGGTGGAAAGAGCTCTGCTTCAGGGGTTCCCCCCGTAACACAGCAGGTTGCTTTTTCTCATTTTTCTCATCAGCTAGGGGACTCCTGGGTTTGGCTCTCAGGATCCGAGTCTCTGGAACCTGTGATGGGGGCAGGAAGGCTTTGACCCAAGGGCGGGGCCCACCCTCCCTATCTATCAGTCCCCTCCAGGTGACATGTAAGTGACTTGGTCAGAGTGGCCAGAATGGGGGTGAAAGACGATCTCCTTGACGAGATATATGGTTGGGGCATCAAAGGTCCCGCCCGCTGGCCACCCAACGTTGAAAGTCTGCCACTCGGCTGAACAGGTGACCCATCTTCACTTTTTGACGATCACACTGTTGTTGCTGGCAGTGTCCTGGACATCCTGCCAGTGCACAAGAGTTAGTTTTAGGGGTGAGGTTGAGGTATTCCCCATAGATGAAGAAAAGGAAAGTAGATGGAAGCCAAGGAAAAGAGAGAGCAAACCAACAAGAACTACAACAAAACACACAAAGACTTTGACAATCTCCCAGGACCAGGCTCCTCCTCTTTTGGTGGGGGAAGATACCCAAAGATGCTCCTAAGGGGTCACCTAACAATCAGGAGAGGCTCCTGATCACTGCCCAGAGGAGACTGATGAAACCAGATGGTCACCTCTGAGATGGCCTCCTATGTCTCGGGACTGGGGGGTCCCTTGCCCAAATTGGGGATCAAGACATCTCTCTCTCCCTCCAGGATCACTGCCTGGACATGTCTGCCCCATCAAGAGCCTGCAAAGTATGAAAGCAGTCCAGTCGACCAACTCAAAATGAAAATAACATGACAAAGACTCAGACAGGGATGAGCACTCTTACCGGTGGATGCCAATGAACCTCCAGACTCTTGGGGGGTCTCGGTGGGGTCCCTGAGGATCCCAGATGGGGCCCCCAAATGTTCTGCTCAAATTCCAACCCCAGAGAGACCACCAGTGACCAGAGATGCCCAGAATGCAACAGCAAGATTTATTGCAGGCACATAATTCAAGCCAGGCTGGGAACTTGTCTGCACACACTCATGGCAGCAAGGCTGGGAGGAGTACCCAGTGGGGCTTTACAGGCATCTTTTAAAGGCAAAAACCACAAACTGGGTTACTAGGGCAAGNATGGGGTGTAATGGCCGCTGATTTGTTTTCAGGTTCATGTTGCTGGGGTCTTAGCAAGCTCTTTGCCTAATTCGACATGAGGTAAAGGATGTGGGGAGCTGTCCTAGGTTTCTATTGGTAGGCTGGTGTACTGGAACGTTTTATATTTAGATCTCGAGACCAGACGTGCTTACAAGATATCATGGGTTTGGGCCATTTTAAAACTTGTTTGTGCTGACTTGGGCTGGTGGAGTTTTCCAATTCTTAGATCTCGTACTCTACCTGGCCTCTCTGACTTGGGCTCAAGTCCCACAGCCTGGCCTTTGGTAAAGCTGAAGTCTTCTGAAGTTGTTAGCCAGGATATGGAGTTGGGGGTAAGAGTGTGTGTGTGTGTGTGTGTGTGTGTGTGTGTGTGTGTGTGTGTGTGTACAGTCTGGGGTTATTAGCAGGCTTCAAAGGGGTTTTGTGGGTGGTAGGCCATGTCTTACCTGGGGTTCCTAGGACCAACCTGGCCTCCAGTAAGGCTGCCAGGGGCTGTGGGCCCTAGCATAGAGCCCAGGGGAGGAGTGCAGTCTGGGGTTGTTGGGTGGGTTTTAAGGAGTGTTAGCTAGAGATGTTGTCTCTTACCTGGGGTTCCTAGATCCTGTCTGTCCTCTGGTAAAGCTGAAGACCTGTCCAAAGTACTAAGTCTGGATATGGGGTCCAGGGGAAGGGGTACAGTCTGGAGTTCTTAGGTGGGTTTTTAGAAGTGTTAGCTGGTGGTGGGTAGTGTCTTACTTAAGGTTCCTAGATCCTGCCTGGCCTCTGGTAAAGCTGAGACTTCTTCCAAAGTAGTAGGCCAGATATGGAGACCAGGGGAGGGCATGCAGTCTTGGGTTATTGGACAGGCTTAAAAGGGTTTAGTGANCAGTATGCAGTTGGTGTCCCTAATACAGCTCAGGGCTGTGGGCCCTAGTGTGGAGCTCAGGGGAAGGTGCAGTCTGGCCAACTTTTTTATAATTTATATCCTCGTTTTAAGTTTTAATTCTCTCTCTCTCTCTCTCTCTCTCTCTCTCTGTATGCTTGTGTGTTTAATGGTAATTTTCTGTGTGTGTATTTCATGGTATTTTTCTCATTTGTACATTTTAGGCTTTTTTAAACTTCTTTTTATACCATCTGAAGGTAAAACGGCTGTTTATTTTGAAAGCATTTCTATTCNGGAATTATATATTTAAAATTAACACGTGTTAATATATTATGTTTTTATTTTCATTCAAAGGCAAAGTACTTTGTAATTCCTCTTTAGCCCCTGGAGTTCTTTGGAAATGATTAAACACTTTTCAAAGATGTGAAGATTTTCCAGGGATGGAGTTTGATTGTTCACTTTATTTCTATCATGCTTATGCAATTTATTATCTGTAAAGTAACACTTTACATCTTAAAATATTTTAAGTAAAATATATCATTAACTGTGAGCTAGGAGCCTAGCTTTTAATAGCTGATTTTGTGTCATTTTGCTTTGTTTGGACATTTTTTTGTCTTATTGGTTTTCTGCTTGTTTATTTTGATTTCCGTTTTTGTGGGAGTTTTTTAATATATGAGAGTCTTTTTTTCCTTTAAAAAATTTAAAACTTAAATATTATATCATTTTCCTCCTTCCTTCCAAACCTTCCCATGTCCTCTCCTTCCAGCCCTTCCCAATATTCTTCAACTTGAGATGTTGATCCATCTAGTGCTTATGGGAATAAATACAGGGAATGCTCTTGTTTTACCAGATGTGTTTTTCTTGATTTTTTTGTTTGTTTTGGTTTTATTTTAGTTTTTTTAAAGAAAGAGAGAGAAACAAAACATAAAGGTGGGTGATAGGGAGATGGGGAGGGCCTGGGAGGAATTGTGGAAAGGGAGATCTTAATAAAAATATATTGCATGAAATACTTTTCTATGAAAATTGTATCATTTATACATATTTCTGTTTTTATTTAGAAACTTAACTATTCATGTCTGAATGAGCCAGCTTTTGAATGGAACATAACATCAGGAATTCAGTTATTCTGTTGGTCAGTTAACATGCACAAAGAATCTTTTGGTTTCATTGCCAAATAAGTCCCTTGTGAAGGAAATGTATGTGTGTTATGTCTGTGTGTGTTGTATATGAAAATCTTTTATCCTTTTAAAATCTTTAAAATTAGAAAATAGTTATATCATTTACCTCTTTTCCTCCTTTTAACCCCTCCCAATATTCTTTAGTTTGAGATATCGATCTAGTGCTTAAGTAATAAGTATAGTGAATGATTTTGTTTTACCAGATAAGCATAAGATCACATATCAGCATAGGTGACCAGGTTGCTGTATAACTCAGCAGTGTGTGTGTGTATATGTGTGTGTGTGTGTGTGTGTGTGCATGTGTGTGTGTGTGTGTGTTTATGTGAAATAAAATAGCCCCCTTTTATTTCCAACTTAAATATAGTGATGCAGGCTGAAACATGAAACTTTTTAAAATTCTGGTGGAAGATTCCAGAGAAGCTGCATCAGAGAAGCAACCATTATTAAGCATGTTGTGAATGAGTAAACTGAATAACAATGAGGATAAGAATCTGATAAACTTAGTAAGGTTTTGTGTTAACCCTAGTACAGGCTGTATTTAGCAGAGCTCTTAAGCTCTTACGAATATGATCAGAAAGTGCTAATTGTACATTTCATCATATCCTTTTATTTTATTGGAATCATATTTTCATCACAGGGGTAGTTTGTTATGCTGACTTCGGTCTTAATTTATACACTGTGTACCTGGTCTATCAAATGTGTGTAAGTTAAGTTAAAAAGTTTGATATCTTGTATTAGAAAAACCTTTTCTAAATTTCAGAGATAGACTATAGGGGCTAACTTCAGTTGTCAAATTGGTGAGAAACACCTGAGAGGGATGGTCTTGATTGGGTTGATTGAGCTGAGAAGACCCATCCACTTTGGGTGGCATCAGTCTCTGTGCTGGGAACCTGAACTGTAATGTAAAGGAGAAAGTGAACTGAGCACTGATGTTCATCATTCTCTGCCTCCTGACTGTGGGTGCAATGAGACCACTTCAAGCTCTTGCTACCTTGATTTCTCTGCATCATGAACTGTGTCATTGTACCCTCAAACTGTGAACCAAATTAACCCATTTTCCTTTAAATTACTTTTGTCATGATTTTTTAAAAATGACAACAGTGGATAAAGCATATAAGACACAAACATTAATGCATACACCTAGATACATGGAGTACTCTTTCATGAGTCTTGTAGAACTCCAGATTTAGCCCACTAGGAGCTGCCTAGATGACAAGCAGGCATAGGGTTCTCAGCCTTTTGTATTTAGTTGATGTTAATTTTATTAAGGCTGGACCTTGCTATGTAGTTCAGACTAACTTTGAACTNATATCAACCTTCTTCCTTCAGCCTCCCAAGTGCTGAGATTGTCCATGAGTGAGTGTGTCCAGACAGTTAGTGTTAATCTTTGAACTGAGAATTCTGCATTGATGTGTAGAAATTAAGTGGTCATGAAGGCCCAGTTACTGCTTTAGAAGGAGAAGCTGGCTGTCAGTGCACATCTCAGGCATGGTTCAGGGTTAAAGGAGAACAATGTTATGAAGAAATCACAGTTTACTAAATACAATTTACATTTTTGTGGCTTAAATCTGAAATGCCCCCCAGGTTCACATGTTTGAGTACTTGGTCCTCAGCTGAGTTTTGAGAGGTTCTAGAACCTCTGGAGCTTCATGTATAACAGGGGGATATAGGCCACTGTGGTCTAACATTTGAAGGGTATATCCATCTTCTGTTCCAACCATCCCAGTCTATTTGTCTTTATCCACTTTCCCAAGATGTGAANGCCCACTGTCACTTCCCCAACCCCATTCAGAACTAAGCCTCTCCTGTTCTTGTGCCTTCCCACCTTTGCCACCAAGGAATGTGTCCCCAGATGTTGTGAGTCAATAAATATTTCCTCCTTCAGTTGTTCCTGTCTGTCACTTTGTCACCATGATAAAAATGTGATGCTTCTAAAATGTACTTCTAGGTCAAAAATGAGCGGTTAAGGGAGAAGGTGGCCATTTAATAATATTTATTTTAAGGAGTTAGGGATGGAGCACAGGACTTCAGACCCACCATGCTTCTCTCCCAAGCTATACCCACAGCCTTCAAATCATTTAATTTAATTAAAAAATTCCCTTTTTTCTTTATTTTATACTTTTTACAGATTTTCTCAATGCATTTCCTGACCAACACTATGTGAACTTGCCCCCTATTTCCTCAAGATAATACAATATGTTAAGCTCATATTTGTTATCAATTTAGCTAAATCTCCTGTCAGTTTGCCATGGGCCACTAAAAACAATCTGTTTTTTTATTTCTGCCAATTCATTTTATCNTAGAGCCTGATAATCTGTTTTTCCTTTACTTTCCACATAGCATTTTAGAAAAATCTTTAAAGCCTCATTAAAAAAGAGAGATAACAGGTCTCTAATTTCCCTTATCCTTTAAGCTTGTTATCCTCTAGAAGAAATTAAATACAGCCCAGTGGCCCCCCCACACATTTATAAATTATTTAAGCCTATCTTTACTCATGCAATTAATCTTGCTCTTTTGGAAGAAACCCAATGGGAAATGCTTGAGTTGCCTTAATATTTCTAAGAAATAATATGCAGAATGAAAACTATGAAATTCTAATGTTTTCAGGAAATATACTAGTACATTATGAAACTATTACTTTTCTCCCAGTCTCAAATTGTGAGGTAACCTGGTTGGCAAATGTTTACTGACTTAGAAAGCAGCTAAAAGTGATAGGTTTATCTTATGTTATAGAAAAGGTATACTTTTTACATATTCATAAAAATCATTTCATGGGAATTAAAAGAGCATTTTTCTGTCCAACTGCTCTTCTTTTATCTGGACATTGAAGAAAGATAACATAAATATAGGCATGCAACCTTTGTCAATTCCAGTTAACCAATATTTGCCATTGTTGGAGGCAGCAATATGTCCGGCTAAACTATGACCCATTGAGAATTTAGCATTGTCAGGGATTATCATGAACTTTCTGGTCTTCAAGTTTTATTTTTAGAAGTTTAAATATTTAAATTTTCCTAGTTTGCAAAAATTCTTTATGTTCTATTTTTTAATATATGCTTTCCTTTATAATTCTTCCCAAGCATTCCCCAACTGATAAAATGTTCTGTGATTTTTAGGAAACATTTTCAAGTATTCTAAATTTGTACTTCTCTTATAAGTTCTGCAGATGTTTGACCTTGTAGTTCAGTGATTAACAGTTTTATCCTTAGGTTATATCATTCTTCAGGTTTTTATTTGAATTCAACTTTGTTGGCTATATTTTGGCAAAATGTATCTTAATCTGTTGTATTGTGTTCTTAGAAGAGATTGTGGATGCTCTATTTCCTTCCAAATGGGCTGGGTTTTTGTTTGTTTTTTTTGTATTGTCACAGACATAAAATTTTTTGATTATCATATTTTCTCAGAATTTCATAGCGGTTATTCAAAAGAATATAAATCTGAGTATTTTTACATTTTAGAAATTATTTGGGAGCTGGGGATATAGCTCAGTGACACAGAACTAGAGCATCCAACATGTTAACAATGAAATGGAAGGTAGAGGCAGGAGAGACCCTGAGAGCTGGAGCCAGCCGGTGGTACAGAGCTGTNAACAATAACAAACATTGTCTCGAACTAGGACCAATATCCAAAGATGCTCTCTGAACTCTGCAAGAATAACGTGTCATGTAGGCCCATATTTAACACATAAACAAGCATACAATCACAAAAACGTCTTATACACACATAACAGTGATTTTATTTATTTATAGTATTCTTTGTCATTTTAACACCTGTAAAATATAGAGGTGGTATCATTTTCATTTCTGGCATAAGTAACCTGGGATTTCTTTATAATTTTATTCTTTTATTAAAAATATTTTTCATATAATTTTATATAAATATTTCATATATTTTCCCATGTATAATGTCCTGATAATAGTTTCTCTTCCTTGTACTCCTCTCAATTCCTCCCCACCCACCTCCCCTTCAGATCTACCTCCTTTTTTTTCTGTCTCTCATTAGAAAAACAATTTTTCTGAGGGACAAGAACAAAATATAATAAGATGGAAAAAAACTAACACATCTGAATAGGAAAAAAACCAAACAAATAGAAGGGAAAGAGCCCAAGAAAAGGCACAAGAAAAAGATATAGATGCAGAGACCCATTTATTCACACATTCAGGAATCCCATAAAAACATTAAAATGGAAGCCAAAACATATACACAAGGACCTGTAAAAAGAGAGAAAAATATAAATAAAATTAAATTACAATTTAAAAAAAAGCCTTAATAGGCCACTGTGATGAGACAATGTCCTCCAAAGATAGTGTTGAGTTAATTTTTTATTGTGTATCTACTGCTGGGCATATAATCTACCACTAAGAGTAGTTTGTTTTCCCAGTGAGATTCCTTTGGAAAAAAACTAATTTTCATTTGCAAGTGGTTATCAATTGAATATTGTTTCTGGGTTAGGAATGGGAGCATGTGTCTACTTCTTTTAGCTCCAAGACCCCATCTATCNCAGACCTGTGCAGGCCTTGTAGATGCTACCGAAGTATCTATGAGTTCATATGTGTGCATTGATCCTGTTGTTTTGGAGGGCCTTCCTTGTTTCTTTGGTGTCCTCCACCCCTCTGGTTCTTGCATTCTTCCCACCTCCTGTTCCACACAGTTCCCTGAGCCCTGAGTGGAAGATTTTGATGGAGACATCCTATTTAGGCCTGAGTGTTCCTAAGTTTCACACTGCTGCATATTGTCTAGCTGTGGGTCTCTGTATTTGTTCTCATCTACTGCAGAAGGAAGCTTCTCTGATAATGGNTGAGTAAGATACTGATCTATGAGTATAGCAGAATGTCATTGGAGTCATTTTGTTGCTATGTTCTTTTAGTAGAAAAAAGTATTTGGTTTTGTTCTAGGTCCTTGGCCTATCTAGTCTCAGGTTCTTGGCCACCCAAGCAGTATCAGGAATAGGCTCCATCTTGTGGAATGGGCTTTAAGTCAAATCAGATGTTGAGTGGATACTCCCATAATCTTCATGCCATCATTGCACTAGCGCATCTTACAGACAGGATGTCATTGTAAATCAAAGGGTTTGTGGCTGGTTTGGTGTTTATGTATTTGGTTTGGTAGCTTTCAGAGTACCTTTCTGTACAAAAGAAAGTAGAACACAGGGATGAAGACTCTATGAAGGCACAAGCTTGACTTCTCCATAATCAATTAGTTGTGTAGATGTCTTTAGCAATTGGGACTTGCTGTCAGTTTTTGGAGATCAACCTATATTCTTGGCAACAGCCTGAGCCGTTTGGAGGTTCTGATGGGAACTCTTTAGCCAACAACGCAAATAGATAAAACCCATTCCTGGTACTGGAATCTTCATTTGATGACAGGAGATGGCTGATTAAGGCTCTGTCCCCCCCCTGTTATTTGGTGATTTCATTTAGATCACTTACATAAATGCATATATTTTTAGGAAACTTCTCCTGTATTAGGTTTTCACACTACTCCTTGAATAGCCCATAATTGTAGCTTTCTCTCCCAATATTCCCCCCTTCTTTCCCCTCACCCCTCCCTACCTTATCTTCCCATTCCCCTCCCATTCATAACTATCCTATTTTCTTTTGCTAATGAGATCTATCTGTCCCCTCTAGTCTCTTATTCTTCCCCTAGTCCCTTACTCTATACCTTCCCTCTGTGATTCTATGGATTGTAGCTTGATTGTCATNGACTTAGCAGCTTATATTCACATATAAACAAATGCATACCATATTTGTCATTCTGGGTCTGTGTTGCCTCACTTAGGATGATTTTCTCTAGTTTCTTCTATTTGCCTGTGAATTTCATTTTTTAAAAATGGTTGAGTAATATTTCACCTTATAAATGTACCACATTTTCTTATCTATCGACAGGCATCTAGATTGTTTCTAATTTCTATTATGAATAGAACAGCAATGAACATGGTTGAGCAAGTGAATCTGTGGTAAGATGAAGTATTCTTTGGGTATGTGCCCCAAAGTGATATAGCTGGATCTTGAGGTAGATTAATTCCCATCTTTCTGTGCAACTGCTTATACTGATTTCCATTGTGGCTGTACTAGTTTGTAGTCCCACCATCAATGGATGAGTTTTCTTACTCCATATCCTTGCCAGCATGAACTGTCGCTTGTTTTATTGGTCATTGCCATTCCCATTCTGATGGGCTTAAGATAAAAATCTCATAGTAATTTTAATTCTCATTTCCCTGATGACTAAGGATGTTAAACATTTAAGTGTTTCTCAGGCATTTGAATTTCCTCTTTGAGAATTCTGTTTAGATCTCTACCCCATTTTAATCAGGTTATTTGTGTTCTTTATATCTGGTTTTTGATTAGTTTATATATTTTGGATAGCAGGTCTCTATTGGATGTGTAGTTGGTAAAAATCTCCACCCCTTCTCTTCCCTGTAGTTGGGATGTAATATATGAGAGAAAAATAAATAAAAAAAAAGAAAAAATTTTCCCATTCTATAGGCTGCATCTTTGTCAGTCCAAATGATGATGTTCTTCTCCATGGAGTTTTCAGTTTTATGAATTGTTGATCTTAGTATCTGTGCTATCCTTGTTCTGTTCAGAAAGTCTCTCCTGTGCCAATGTGTTCAAGACTATTTCCCACTTTCTCTTCTACCAGAATCAGTATATCTTGTTTTATGTTGAGGTCTTTTCATCCATTTGGAGTTGAGTTTTGTGCAGGATGGTAAGTATGGATCTATTTGGATCCTTTCACATGTAGCATTCAATTTGACCAGCGTCATTTTTGAAGATGCTATCTTTTTTCCAGTGTGTTTCTTTATAAAAAAAACAGGTGTCCAAGGATTTATTTCTGCATCTTCAAGATGATTCCATTGATCAATGTGACTGTTTTTGTGCCAATACTGAGATGTTTTTCTAACTACAGCTCTGTATTACAACTTGAAATCATGGGTAATGATACCTTCCACAGTTCTTTTATTGTTCAGGATTGTTTTATCTATGCTATTTGTGTGTATGTGTGTGTGTGTGTGTGTGTGTGTGTGTGTGTGCGTGTGTGCTTCCATATTATGCTGAAAATTGTCCTTTCAAGACCTATGAAAAATTGTGTTGAAATTTTGATGGGGATTGCCTTGAATCTATAGATTACTTTTGGTAGAATGGCATTTTTACTATGTTAATCCTACTGATGCATGAACATGGGAGATCTTTCCATCTTCTAATATCTTCCTCAATTTCTTTCTTCAAAGACTTGAAGTTCTTGTCATACAGGTCTTTCACTTGCTTGGTTAGAGTTATCCAAAGATAGTTTATATTGTTTGAGGCTATTGTATATGGTGTTGACTCTCTGATTTATCAGTCCTTTTTATCATTTGTATATAGAAGGACTACTGATTTTTTTTTTTTAGTTAATTTTGTATCTTGCTACTTTGCTGAAAGTGTTCATCAGTTTCGGGTGTTTCCCAGTGGAATTTTTAAGGTCACTTAAGTATAGTGTCATATTATCTACAAATAAAGACACTTTGACTTCTTTCTTTTCAATTTATATCCCCTTGACTCCTTCAGTTGTCTTATTGCCTAGCTAAGACTTCAAGTACTATGTGGAATAGATATGGAGAGGGTGGACAACAATGTCTTGTTCCTGGTTTTAGTGGAATTGCCTTGAGTTTCTCTCCATTTAAGGTATTGTTGGCTATAGGATTGCTTTATAAACTGCCTTTATTATATTGTGGCATGTCTCTTTCATCCATAATCTCTCCAGGACTTTTATCATGAAGAGGTGTTGGATTATGTCAAAGGCCTTTTCTGCATCTAATGAGATGATCATATGTTTTTTGTCTTTGAGTTTGCTTATAGGGTAACTACATTTATCTATTTAGGTATGTGGAACCATCTCTGTATCTCTAGGATGAAGCCTACTTGATCATGGTGTGTTATCTTCTTTATGTGTTCTTAGATTTAGTTTGTAAGTATTTCATTGAGCGTTTGCATCTATGTTAATAAGGGAAATTGGTTTGCAATTCTCTTTCTTNTCTAGGTCTTTATATAGTTTNGGTATCAGGCCTTGTAAAACAAATAGAACAATATCCCCTCTGTTTCTATTTAATGGAATAATTTAAGGAATGGTGTATGATATTTTGTTTGTGTTCTGACAAATAAAGCTTGCCTGAGATCAGAGGGCAGAGCTAGCCACTAGTTGACCATAGAGGCCAGACAGTGGTGGTGTACACCTTTAATCCTAAAACTTGGGAGGAGGAAACAGGAAGATCAGGAGTTCAAGGCCACCCCAGGGTACATGATATTGAACCAGTCTAAAAGAGAAACAGTCGTGGTGGTGCAAGCCTTTAACCCACCCCATTCAGTCTGAGGATCCAGAGAGGTAAGAAGTCTCTAGTGGCTGCTGATCTGCTTCTCTGATCTTTCAGCTTTCACTCTCAATGTGTGACTCCGGGTTTTTTGGTTTTTCTTTTTTATTAAGAAAAACTTTCCATTCTTTTTT
>LZPO01108955.1:10878-26477 GCA_001675575.1 Neotoma lepida
ATTTTTTTCTAAAATCAACTGTTCTGAAAAGATATTTCAATCAATGGCAGTCTATAAAAGCTATTATAATAACAGATGATATATTTATAGATGTACAGTGTCTAGCACATGGGGTGAAGGGAAGGCACAGATGATCCCCCTCTGTTCACAACACCCCAGCAGGGAAACTTAGTTCTGATCCTATAATTCTATGATATCCGGGCTTTTATTAAACATGCCATTCTTATTTCCCCAACAATAAGTTGTTCACGGAATTCTCTCACACACTTTCCCAGATCAGCAGGATCATGTCTATGTTTCATGTCAATTCAATTCAACAGTAATTACAAACGAGTANGTGGGAGGCACTGGGTTGCATGCTAGTAGGCAACAGGACCACACGATGTTTATTGGGTGTGGAAATGTGTCAGGCTCTGAACTCGACTAATAATCTCATTCACCATCACAGCTAATCTGTGACAGCCTCCACATTGATATCTAAGTCCTTAAAAGGATTTGCTGACTTCTAAGATACCGGGAAGGGTAAGTGAGCGTTGAATACAACATCAGGACTTGAAGCCAATCAGTATGACTCGAAAGGTTGAGCCCCTACCATGAATGATCTCCCAACTCTTTGACAGTGAAAGAGTGAGACACAGGCACACCTTCTAGAGGGGACCAATCTGACTGACAATATCAAGTAAGGCTTTGACAACTGCCTTATGGAAAATATTAATAAATACTTCAGCATTCAGAGTAGAAGTGATCATCTTGGGAAGAGTCACACAGACACCTCACAGTGGCTCCCTCCCTCTTTTTGAGGTGGACTTTAAAACAGAAATCATAGCCCCTGAAGTAGAGAGGTCTCCATTCCCTGGACTAGCTTTACTCTCTTCCTCCTAAAGTCCTAACGATCGTTGCTATCCAAGCTCTGCTGCTCTCGAGAGGCACTTCAACTGTGTTCATCTTGTCCCACATCCTTGCTCAGTGGCATTGGCTGGGTGGCTTAGACTGAGTATGGACCTCATGAAATTGCTAAATACTACAGATCAAGGCTTCCTCTGCTCACCCTGCCCTTGTTGCCAGCTCCACTCTGNACAGAATAATCAAGCCACTCTATTTCATGCTAGTTCCTTCCTTCTTTCAGAGCTTTTTTTAAAGCTTTGCTGGTGTCCTGTCCTCTTAAGCTAAGTTCCAAGTGTGTCCCTAGGGATTCCAGTGGCCATGGACGAATTTCTAAAACTCTCAGGGCCTTGCATTGCATATCCAGAAAAAACGAGTTACTTGATTTCTGTGTCTCACACATAATTTCATGATTCCATGACNCACTCTGGACGACAGTTTCCACAGAATTGTCTGTGGATAACGGTTAAGGAAGAGGTGTTGTTAGCAGCTACTTTCTCACACAAGGGCAATATCTGAGATTTTGGTACAAAAGACTCTCCTGTCTTAACCATGGTTCTTTTTNCCCTTGTTTCTTTAAGGAACAAACTGATGGAGGACTGAAGGAGGAGTCCTTTGTAGACAATTCTCCACATATCAACTCAGATGTTCAGACAGACATCTTAAATTAGTTATCTTCTGTGCTGGGAAGCAAACCCAGGGCTTTGCACCTTTTGAGGAATTTGNTCTACCNGTGAGCTATATCTTCAACCCCACCGCACATTCTCTATAGAGCAAGGCAGGTTATTTTAAATGATGAACACCCAAAATTAAAAATAAAAGGTTGCATCTAAGTAGAAAACATGGGGTATGTCTCACTCAGCTGTTCCTTCAGCAGGAGAAACATGTGGTGAAAATACTACAAACAGAAACGTTTGAAAGAGAAGGGAAGGATGTAAACAGACAATCCTGCCTCTGAGAGAATGATTTTGAAGCCTTCTCTAGGAGTCTGAAAAGGCATAAGTGTATACTCCTGGCAGTGCAGAGCGCAGTAAGAAATGTCGTTAACTGGAGCTATTTCAGAGAAAAGCCGAAGTAAAAACTGAACAAAGTGTTTATAGTCAGGATTAAAGTATGATCAGGAAAAATGAAATCTCGCNAAACACCTATGAGAATGTGTGTAAAGCACTTGGAATTCCTCAGCAGTAAACACTAAGCAAACATTATTACTTCAAGCTCATTTAATAGTGACATCTGTCTATAACATTTCAGTTATCTTCTATAATCACGGTTAAAAAGATCTCCTGAGAACTCAGGGCATCTTTCTTATGCGAGAAACAAACAAACAAACAACAAACAAACCAAAAAACCAAAACCAAAACAAAACAAAACAAAAAAAGCTTTGCTTAGTTTTCTCAAGAACAGACATGGAGCCATGACATTAGGGTCTTGGTTTGGTTTCTTTGGTACCTGCTGAGCCAAACGAATAGCACACAGCAGACAAGGCTCCTGATGTTCAGCTGATGGGAATTCTAGGGGACCCAGCCTGTGGTGACTTAAGACTTCAAAGTCTTCCTTTGGCCAACATGTCAACAGATTTCTGCCATTGCTACTAGTGAAATGCACACCACTGAGCACCCATACAAGGCCACATACAAGGTGACATCACCGGGAGCATGCTCCTNTCTGAAAGCTGTGAGCCTGTCCCTCCAGCATGAAACACAAACATCATAGCAGTGTGCACTACAGTGTCATTAAGGGAAGGGACAGGGGATAGGGCAGGCTCTGCTGGCAGGGCTTTCTGTGTNTTAACAGATAAGCAAAGGATATCAGTTTCTCTGGGTCACCTCTCTTGTTGCCCCAGAAAGTCATTGTTTAAGAAGATCCCGGAACAAAAGAGCTCATTAGAACCTTTTTAGGCGTCAGAGGTTACTTTTCAAAAATAAAAGAGTTTTTGTTTNTTGCTTGAAATGACATCTGGATCTCACGTGAAACACTCATCTTAAGCCTCTCGCTATGACTGAGTTTTTAAACATGAGAAATTTGAAGCTATGGGCTATCTTCCTGAGCAAACTTGAGAGACGGGAGGAACCTTCACAAGGTGGCTGAATTCTAAATTTTCTTCCTTCCCAAAGATGTGTCAGATTCAGCNCCCTCACCTTGCAGCCCCTAGGCACGACTGAGACCCCAACAGAGGATATCCAAACACGGGAACTCCAATTTATCCAGCAATACCTTTTAACTCTAGGATTTTTAAAGTTTGACACTACAATAGAACTTCATCTTCTTCAGTACTTTCTGGATCCAGTCCCAGTGAGCTCTGTCTCTTGTAACAAATGAACATGTATGTAGACATCTACTTCTTGCATCCATCCAAAATATTACTTCCCATTAATTATCCAAGTACATCCATGTGTGCATCAATAAGGGATATATGTGAGTGTGTGAGTGCACATGTGTACGTGGGTACTTCCTAAGTCAGACAATTGTGCACACTTTTGTCTACTGTTTTCTTTTCCCACTTCGTTATAAAAACTTCTTCCAACTTAACACACTTCAGAGCTAGCTCTTTGTAAATGCATATTTGTGTACATGCGCATGTGTGTGNGTGCGATATGTATGTGTTAAGTGTATTGATGTGTGTGTGTGTGAGTGAGTATGGATGCCAGATGTTGATGTTACATACCTTTTTCAGTTACTCTCCACTTTCTGTTTTGAGACATCATCTCTTGCTGGGTCTTGTAGCTTCCTGATTAGATGGGGCTGGCTGTCCAGTGAGCTCAGGGATCCGCCCATCCCTGTCTCCCCAGGCTGGGGATACAAATGTACAGGGCCACACTCTTCTTTTTATTAGGGTGCTAAACACCTAAATTTAGGTCTTCATGGTGACCTGAGAAATATTTTACTGACTAAGCCATCTCCTTACCCCTTTAGTTCTTATTAAAATAGCAAAGCAGTAGCCCTAACATGAATGTGCCTTGATTTATTCCACCATATCTCTATGGATAAATATTTAGGATATTTAACACACATACACATACCACCTTGGTATTTTTATAGCATCTATTTCCAGTGGTGAAAAAGCAGACTAAGAGCACATATTTTCTTTTTTTAATATTCTGCATGTTGCTAGAACACAGAACTTTGNAGCAATCAACACTGTTATCAGCAGAGGCTGAAAGTGTTCCCTTCACACAGTTGCCACCAACACCAACTTTTGCTCACTCTGAAATACCTGCCACTCTGAGGAATGGTCTCTGGCTGCTGGGCTTTTCATCCCCTTGCCTCACACTGAGGGCCTGTGAGACATTTGGATTAGCTTCTTTACCCTCTGGCCACATCCTTCCTCATTTCCTACTGCACTATTTGTCTTCCTTATCTACTCCTGGGGAACAGCCTTGGTGTACTCTAACGGGGCCTTTATGCCTTGACACTCTGGAAATGCTGTTACCCATCTCAAATTTGTCTTTGTGCTTTTGTCTATGTCACAACATTTCATTTTTCTTCCTTTTGAAATAAAATCTTTCTGTCTCCTTCCCCCTACTCCCCCCACCTCTCTCTCCCACTCCTCTATGTAGCTCAGGGGTTCCTGGAACTAACAATCTTCCTCTGAGGACTGCAGGTGTGGGCCATTGGACCTGCCTCTAGAAATTGTCTGTTAGAATAGGGTCTTTGGGCTCTGTTTCTTTCTGTGTGTGTGTGTGTGTGTGTGTGTGTGTGTGTGTGTGTGTGTGTGTGTGCTCATGTGTGGTTTTTGAGACAGGGTTTCATGTAACTCAGGCGGGTCTCAAACTTCTGATCACCCTGTTGATACTTTCTCAAGTACTGGGGTCACAGGCATATGCCACCATGCCCAACAAGTTGACCCACTTCTCTTTCTTTAAGTCTACCTCCCTGCCTTTACATGGAGTTTTTTTTAAGCCTGTATATATACTGGAGATGGAGATCTGCTGCTTGCTCTTATGTAGTTTTCTCTCTGCTAAGTCCCATCATAGGAACTATGCCCTTCCATGTTTCCAGATGTTCTGCCCTCTTCTCTGCCCTTCTCCAGCATTGCCACTCCTGTAATCATTCATTCCAAAACAAGAAAAGGGGCTGAGGGTAGCTGTTGTTATTTTTATCTTCCATAGCAGGTTTTGTGAATCAACCCCTGCCTTTGGATATCCTAAAAATGTGAGCTTTGCCGGGCGGTGGTGGCACACGCCTTTAATCCCAGCACTCGCGAGGCAGAGGCAGGCGGATCTCTGTGAGTTTGAGGCCAGCCTGGGCTACCGAGTGAGTTCCAGGAAAGGTGCCAAAGCTACACAGAGAAACCCTGTCTCGAAAAAACTGAAAAAAAACAAAACAAAACAAAAAAAAAGTGAGCTTCATTCTGATGTGCAAGTTCATGTTTAAGGGTGGATCTCTCAGTGCTTCCAAGGTGGGATGGCTCTATCATTTCCTTTCTCTTGTCTTGTGTACTGCCTCGAACTTGTTTACTGTCAATCCATTACTGACTGATGGAATAGCACGTCAGGTTCTCCACCAAGGCTCCACTAGACATCTTTCCAGTGTCCTTGCATGAGAAGGACAGTGCCTCACAGAATCTCTCCCTTCTTCTCTTCTTCGGCCTTCCCAAATACAACCTTTTTTGGCCTTTGCAGTTGTGTGTGAGCCACTGTAAGCACGGCAGTGTGATCTGCCGCAGTGAGCATCTAACAAGGCCACAGGCACAGCTTGATGNGCCTCCTCCCCATCATTTGCATATCCAGTCACGGCTAGGTTTAGGAATCTAGACTTTGAAAAATGTGTTTGAAAATAATTTCCATATTTATATTTAATCCATGACTGCCTTTGGCCTGTTATTGCTTTGTCATTTACTAAGCTGGGGCCTGGTGGCTCTGGGCTCTCAATCAGAAGGGAGGTGTATTAGGATATTTCTGCCCGGACCTCAGTTGCCATCTCTGGCCTCAGATGCTGATCGTGCCTCTCCAAGAGAGCCCCCGGCTCCCAGCTGTGCACATCCACTGTTGCTGTGGGCCCAGCAAGCAGGCTCCACGAGATCCTTGCTGTCTACTACTCCTTCCCATCTTTCTCCTCTGGAATCCTGGAGGATGAAGGTTGGAGTAGGAGTAGGTACCTATAACAAAAGCTGTTGATTCCTTGGGCACCAGGAAGCAACTATGGTCATTCCAGATAACACCAGCAACAGAGTATGATCTTATTGGAATAATTGCAGCTGTTAGGGTTCCAGCTCAGTGCCAGCCAGCTCCTTTGGAGTCATGTCAAATCACCATCACCAACTCCCCTAGAGACAGCCATTGCTACATGGCCAGTTGCTTGCAATCTAGACTGAAAAACTTGCTGTTCATTGTGTGTTTATATGTGTGTGTGTGGTATGCATGAGTGTATTCACACTTTCATGTGTGGTGCACATGTGCATGGGTCAATGTTTGGTATTGTCCAGAGTCATTCTCCACCTTATACACTGAGGTGCTTGCTGAGTATTGTGTTGGCTTGTCTAGCCAGTCAGCTTGCTCTAGGATGCCTTGGTTCCACCTCCCTCAAGCTGTGATGACAAGTAGACACCATACCCACCTGGCTTTTCCATGAATTCTGAGGACTGAAACTCAGATCATTGGACTTGGCATGACAAGCTTTAACTGCTGAGCCATCTCTCAGCCCTGTGACCAAGATTCGGTCAGTTTGACTCTAGAAACCTGTATGTCTTTCAATGTGCCATGACTCCCTGAGAACATTCTTGACTTTTCTAGTCCTTATAACTGACAAACGATCTGAGAAAGCAGAAGTGTATATTTCAGCCCACCTGACTTCCACCTTCATGCCAACCCTGGTGGTTGTGTGAAAAGGATCATGGCAAGTGGCAACTGACGTTCATGGTGGGGTCATACAGGCAGAATGGTAGCAGGTGGTGGAGTACTGACGTGCTGTGTGACCCTTGGTGAGGTATTTAACTTCTCTACGCCACTCATTAGTTTTTGCAAGTATTTGATGTTTTTTCCTTAGCCTCCACCTTCTCCTAATTACTGTTATTAAAAAATAACTACCTTCTAAATTCACCTAACTGCTTCCTAGAAAAATAATTTTTGTTTCCAAGTAGCAAGGAGGAAACAAACTCTAACACCCCAAGGTTATAACTATTCCACAATGCCAAGGTAACTTCCACACAATTCTTTTGGTTTTATTCCATACTCTTATTCAAGCAAATGAAAGCAGAATCACAGGACAGAAGTGTGACTAGCCTTTTTGGCTTTGAATCTAGAGAATACCATTGGCTCAGTACTCTTGCCTCATAATTCCCTTCCCAGGGAAAAGTGGGTATCAGTACAGAAGGCTTTACTCCCTTTATTTACGGAGTATTCTGTAAATAGTTTATTGAACAGGCTCAAAGAGGCTGAGGGAGTCAATACAACTTCCTTCCAGGTCTGAGGGCTCTCAAACTCCCACACCTCACTTCAACGTCTTCGGAAACCCAGTCTTCAGAGTCCCCTTCTGGAAAGCAGAGGAGCTAAGGACAGCACTCAGCTCTACCTTCTCCGTTGGTGTGTTACTATCCAAGGCCCCCTCTGTCACACCTAAGTTGATCCCAAGCCATCTTGTGGGGCATTCAGGATACTCTGAGGGACCTCTCAACCTATGCACCAACTTTCTGGGCATCAGTTCCCTGTAGAATGCCACCATGGGGCTCATAGGCACCATCCAAGGCTGCTGCTGGCTGACTGATACATGATGGGTAGGCCTTGGGATGCTGGTTTAGTGTGCTTTGGGAGCTAGGCTACAGGCTTCAGTCACTGATACTTGTAATTGGATCTCCTTATCAGCACTCTCTACCTTCATCCTTAGATGACAGCTATAAGGGAGAATAAAGTGCAATGTCAGAACACTATGAACCGTGACTTCCTGCACTGCCTTGGCAAGGAGTTCTCTCAAACTTATGTCTACATGTATGAATGGGACAGATGCAAGAACATCTGTATTCACTCCCCTTCACTCTGCATGATCACATGAGTTAGGGGCAGAGGCCTATGAAGTTAGAATAGCCTAACTGGAACCCTGGTTCTGTCACTGCTAACTTCTGGAAAGTCACTTAAAGTTTCAGATTGTGTTGTAATTAACTATTATTTGCCTGCTAATAAGCCACCAGCTGCCTCTCTCCCATAACCCACTCTTTTCCTTTTATCCAGGGTCTTCTTCCCTTGTGAACTGCTCTTTCATCAATTGCAGCCACAGGACCCTGTGAAAGTCCTTATGGTGTCACATATCCAGGTTTACCCTGAATCCACTGATAGAGGAGTGGTTGAGAGGTGAGGCACCTGACTGGGTGGGCGGAATCTTTTGAATTTGGGGCTTTAGAAANAAGAATAGTGTTCTCNGTGTCACTTTGAAGNGTAAGTTGTGGAAGCCCTGAGCAGCCATGTTGCCTGGACTGTGGAGAAACCATCCACCTACCCTACGGAGAGACAGAAGAATAAAGCCAGTGACCAGAAAAAGTAAACACAAGTGAGAGAAAGGAACAAGATAAATGACAAAATTGAAGTNTTCTCTCCCCACCCTGGTCTGTTGATACTATCTAATATCTGTGATTCCTGTATTAAGTTGAATATGCATCCTCTACTTGGCCCTGACCTTGAAGCAGTAACTTAGATAGAGTCTATAGGGGAACCAATCTCACTCAGCAGATCATGTAACATTTCCTTCCACTTGACCCATAGTCCAAACCNTNCTGCCAGGCCTAGCCACTGGCAGTCTTTCCACATTCCTTTCTACTCTCCATTGTACGGCAAATCCTTCCCTGGGACCAAAAGCTCATGATGAGAAGGTTTCTATAACACCCTGCGCTGCCTGCTTTTTATTGTCAGCTTAGCACAGTCTAAGAGGCTCTGGGAAGAGGAACCTCAATTGAAGGTTTGCCTGCATCAGATTGGTCTGGGNAGTCATGTCTGTGAAGAACTGTTTCAATTACTGATTGATGTAGGAGGCCTGGCCCACTGGGGATGCTACAGTTCCTTGGGCAAATGGTCCTGGGCTGTGTAAAAATATTAGCAAGGAGTAAGCCGGTAAGAAGCGTTTCTCTTTGGTTTCTGGCCCAGATTCCTGCCTTGAGCTTCTGCCCTGATTTCTCCCAGTGATGGATTATGANCTGGAAGTTGCTATGGTCATGGCATTTATCATAACAACAGAAAAGCAAACTAGAACAGACCCCTACCTAAGGGTTTCCCAGCCAAGGAATTGGCAAGAACAGGACTTGAGTTTAGGCAGTCTGACACTAAAGCCTTTTGGTTTTCCTCTTCACCACTTCAACTGTCAGCTAGACACATAGAGTTCCGAGAAGAGCATAAAGTGTATAATAATGACGCTCCCTGTGTGACCTTGAGCTCATCTGCCCTGGTCTCTGTAGTACCTATAATNTACCTGGGACCTGTTGGAGCTCTGGATGTCCTAGGTATCTGGAAGATCAGAAGGATGAATGGCACCAATGAGAAACAGTACTGCCATGCAGAAGGCACTGAGACTCACCCGCCCCCGCCTCTGTCCCCAAGACCTCATACAGCCAGAGGTGATTCTCCTGGTTTTCAAAGGATGCTGACTCCCAACCTGTTCTGCCTCTGGCTTCCTGATCCATCTCATTACATCATTACACCCTCCTTCACAGTCCTCCTCCGAATTTCAAATGCTTTCAGTGTCTTTAAAGAAAACATTACTTAAAAATATGCAGAATTCTGTCCATTGAGCTCAGACACATTAGACCAGCAGGACTTTCAAGTATGTCTCCAGACGCTAATGGAAAGTGAGGCAAATTGTCTCACATTTAATAAGCTGACCAAACTAGCAAAATCAGCTTCTCATGCAAAATTTTCAGAGTTGGAAAAATCTAGCTAGATCTTAGCAGGACCACCTTGCCACAGGAGTCTGCAGAGAGCTGTTCTTATCGTTGCAGGGTGCTCATGNTCATGTGCAAGTGTCAGAAAGTAATGGGGTGAATTCTGGAGTAGAGACATATTGCATAAGTACAATGACAATTTTCCAGACCACGCATCTGAATGTAAACTCGGTAACTATGAATGTGCTTTGCGGGGCAATGCAGTGACTTCATTGCAAGCATGATCATACAGGAAATCCAAAGAAGAAGGGTGTNAGTATATCTGAAAATAAGCAAGGCCTATGCATGACAAAGATATGTGGAATTACTGAGGGACTAATGGAGCACAAATGGAAGAGGTCAAAATTGTCAAGGATGCCTGCAAGACCACAGATATGGAGGGGAGGGGAGAGAATATTGAAAGCGCTATCTATGTACAGGAAGGAATTCACTCTTCCTCTCAGTTACCTTGCCGATTTAGGGAACAGTTTGCTCCACACACCATATTAACAGTATCAAAACAGTTCAAAGGGCTGGTGAGATGGCTTAATAGATAAAAGCACCTACACAGTAGAAAGAGAGAACTGACTCTCACAGGTTGTCCTCTAACTTTTAAATGCGCTTGATGGCACAAATCCCCTCTCCCATGCATAAACATACAGAATAAATAAATAAATAAATAAATAAATAAATAAATAAATAAATAAGTAAATAGTAAATGCAAAGTGAAGTTCAAAATCCATGGTCCATCACCTCCCTTGTCAATTTAGGGGTTGAAGGTGCTTATTAATTATGTCCGAAATAGTTCTGCTCAGATATTCTAGACAATGCTAGGCTAAACTGGGATTCCAACACCCGCCCCCCTNGCACTGAAATGCCTCCCCCAGCTTTGGAAGGCNGAAATGCTAGAAAAGAATCCCACACTGGATCCGTTCTCTCACACTCTGCTTCTTGCCTGGTTTTCCACATTACATCTGTTTTCCCCATCTCTAGCCTTATCTTCCTCTCCTTCATTCTCTCTTTAGTTCCCAAAGCGATCTCTCTGAAATGCAGACTTCGCCCCATCTGTATGCTTCTCCCAGGCCACCAATGCCTTGTCATTCACTTTCATCTGACCTCCTTGGAAAAGCATACATTTCTTCCTTACCTTCGTTCCTTTATCTTCCTACTCCCTCTCTCCTCCTCTTTGTCTGCCCCCACCCCACTCCTGCCTTTGTTTTTGTTTTTGCTTTTTTTTTTTCTTCACGTCCATACCTCTGGCTTTCTCATATCACTTGATAGCAGTGCGGTCTGCTTTCCCTGGCTAGAATGTCTTCCCTAACGCCGGGCTGCTCTACCCTGATCCCTTAGTGCTCTGGGTTACATTCACTCCACTCTTAGGGTTCAGCTTAGACAGTACACACAGCCACCCAGAAGCCTTTGCTTAGCAGCCCTGGGTTGGACTTGAGCTTGAGATCCTCTTCTTTGACACTTTCAGAATTCCTCGTGTGTAACTCAATAGCCAGACTAGCCAACNAGCATCACTATGTGCCTGGTCTCCTCCAGAAGACTATGAGGTGTTGGCAAAACTGATTTTGTTTTCTTATATGTATTCTTAATGCCTGACATAGGGAGAGAAGAATCCCNTAGCTGGCACTGAATAAATATTAGCTAAACAAATGAGTAAACATCATTCCCAAAAGGAACTTTCCCCTGATGCTTTCATATAATCTTTGTCACATTGACTTTGGGTATCAAAAAGGTGTGACATGTGTGAAGATTTGATGAGCATGGTGAAATAGGACTTGTCCTCATAGAATGTTACTAACAAGACTGAGCACTTGGTGACCCTCTTTGAGGATGAGCAAACAGCAGGAGNGGGCCCTTCTGAGATCCAGTGTCAACATCAGTGAGGCTATTTTGATTATTCAGACTTGGTTAACTGTCAGGTTATTAGCTGAATGTGTGAAGCCCTGTGAGACTGTTCCAGGGACCACACATCTAATCTCAACTCAAACCAACCACCCACTTAAAGGAAAAATGGTGGTTATTTCAAGCCATCAAATTTTTGGATAGTGGCCAAGTAGCAGAAANTGATTAAAATATNTCATTTAAGGGAAAGGTTATACATACCAGGCAGAACCAAGAAATGAGAAGAGGGGTTGGGAAGAGAGCTCATTCATCAAAATGCTGGCCTTGCCAACGCAAGAGTCTGAGTTTCATGCCCACCTTTAAAGGGTGCGGCATGGTAGCACACACTTAGAATAGCAGTACTGCAAAGCTGGAGACAAGTAGATCCCCAGGGCTTACTAGCCAGGCAGTTTAGCTTACATTGTGAGGTACAGACCAGTGAGAGATCCCATCTCAATAAAAGGTAAACCGTGTCTGAGGAAAAGCACCAAGATTGTCCTGTGTCCTCCAAATGCAAACNCACATATGTGCACACATATGTGTAACACACACATGCAAGAAAAGAGGGAAAAGAAAGCAGAACTAAAAGACAAAAATAGCAAAANNTTCTTCAGCGTTCATCACTGTAAGTACAATGCTGACGTAAATCTTTTTAAAATTGTAGTCCATTGAAACAGTACTAACCATACCACAGGGAGTTCTGGAATCAGTCCCACCTCTACCACTGATGAGCCCCATGAATGTGACAGTTTTAACCTCTGGACTCTTGGATGCTCATCATCAAATGGGAGATTGTAATTCTANGTCTATCTGTCTATATGTACATACATGTATCTTTCTCTTTCTAACCTCTGAAAAGAATTGATCATACATCTAACTGCAGAAGTGTAAGTACTAATGCTGCTGAAATTAGTTCATAACTCTGAGTTACAACACTTGCTGACAACACACTTATCATTCAGCCAAAGCAGGTGCTCCAGAAAGCGACTGAGCTGCATGTTTCTTCCTATTGGGTAATGTGTTGCTAACAGGTGTTTCACCACCATGAGCATCACTGATTAGCATTGATTTCTTTAATGAGTTCTATTTCAGGCAGCACTCCTGTAACTCTCCTCCTACCCCACTCCCAGTTTTTAACACCTAGTTTCACATTCTACTGAAGGTCAGGGGGAAACCTGGTCTCAAAGGAAAACCTCAAGACCCAGGAGTATGAAGACACGGGCAAGCTCCACTCCTGGCTAGCCCTGGGACCTAGCTCATTCCCTATACAGAGACTGATTCCCTCTCTCTGTGTAAAGTGTAAAGGTGACAACAGTTGCCAGATTATCAACAAGTGTTGGAGAGAGGCCATGGTAATAATGTAAGCAGAAGTAGCTTAAGGTTTAGCCATTCCCTATAGCCTGCACAAAGGCAAAGTGTGGGTGCTCCTTCAGAAAAGCATGCCTGGCCTATAGAGAGTATCAACAATGTTCAAGGTATTGGACTAAATGGTAGGGGTTTGCAGGAGGAAATGGGGGAAACTGATATGTTGAGGCATGAGGCAATTTGCCTGTAGCTACATAATTAATAAATGGCTTAACTGAATCCTTACTGACCTCCTTCCAATGCCTAGACTTGCCCAGTGCTGGGCAGCCTCCAAAAGGACTGTCCAGAGCCTGTAGGAAAGTAGAATTATTGGCTAGGTAGTTTGCCATTAAGTAGGGTCACCAGCTTGTAGCTAAAGAAACAGATGATCAAAAAAGTGCTGGGGGAGAAAATGCCTGTTTACAAACACAGCTTAATTAATTAGTCAACTCAGAGCAGGCGGAAGAGGCAGCTTTCCAGATGTCTGACATGGAGAATTAATTAACAGAAAGGCACCAGTCCCCAGGCCTTAGGTTCATGTCCAGACCACATGGTGGAATTAAATTACTAAATTGCCTCAGTGCCCCTCACCTTAAAACTAAATTGTCCCTCAACTTAACTAAAGCCATTTGGCTGAAAAAAATTCATTGAAAATGACAACTGAATTGAAAAAGCTCCACACATTTAAAGTTTTAAATGAAGCTCAGAAAGGAAGGCAGAGAAGTTTCTGGGGCTTTTAGTTTAATGCTAGAAGGTTCCAGAATAAAATTAAGGTGAAGTTAGGTTGAGCTGCACAGACAGTATTCCATGTCTGTTCTCACTGTTGCAGTTTGAATATGAAATATCCTCCACAGACTTATGTGTTGAGTCACTTGTCCCAAGCTGGCAGTGATATTTTGGGAGATCCTGGGAGCTGTAGACGGTGGAGACTAGCTTGAGGAATTAGATCACCACGGGTGGGTCCTTGGAGGCTGAGTTTTGTCTCAGGTTTCTGTCCCTCCCTGTTACGGTTTGAAAATTAAATGTTCCTCCACAGACTCAATGTGTTTGAACCCAGATCCCCAGTTGGGGACATATTCTATGNGAGTGAGTAGAATCTTTGGGGGGTGGGGCTCAATGGAGGAAGAGAGTCACTGGGATGGTGGGTTGCGAGCAGTACAGACTAGCCTTGGCTCTGGGCTGAGCTCTCTGTTTGTCATCCTCTGCCATGTGAGCAAGGGTCCCCATGCTCCCTTCCTCCATCATGGACAAAAGCCCCTCCCACCACCATGATGCTGCCATGCCTTCCCTGTTCTGAAACCATGGACCAAAAGGAATCCTGCATCCTTTGAGGTGCTCCTGTCAGCTATCTCATCAAAGTGAGGAGAAACGGAACTAAAACATGTCCCCTCTGCTCCCTGTCTTCCAGGAAGTGAATCACTCCTCCTTCACAGCTTCTCCTTCAACACAGGCCCAGAGTCATCGCTGTGGACTATGGCTTGACATTTCTTCAACCATAAACAGATAAAGCCTTTCTTCCTTAAGTNGTGCCAGGTATAATGTCATTGTGATGAAAAAAGTAACTACCGAGGTAAACAAGATGAGAAACTGAGGTAAACACTGTCACCTCACTAGGAAATGCCACTGCCATACTTCCATCATATTTCAAGCCACAATCTTAGTGTGCTAGGGAAAGGTGAAGCATCCAGGAGCCTCAATTTCCAACNTCATTTTGCTTGTATAAGATAAAGGATTTCTTAGGAAGGAGACAGAAATCCTCTTATCTGTGTCACTTGTAAGTAGAAAGTACATGTGAGTCTGTAGGAATCACAGCAAAATAGGGCTGGGCTGGTCCTGCAGAGTAAANACCATGGAGGCAAACTCCAGTGAAGCGGTTACTTTTCCAACCCTGTGTGAGTTTGTGAGTAAGTCGCTTTCCAGGAACGTTTCTGCTTCCGCGGTTAATGTTTTCTGGGGGCTTCCAAAAGTACTCTTAGCTTGTTGTTCATATTTTTGCAGTTAATCTCCATGTATTCTGCAGTTTGTTTGGGTCTCATCTTCTGTCTAATTAAGCAGAGGGAGTTAGTGAAGTGNGAAGTGACTCTGTGCCACACACTAAATAGTATAACATGCATGTGGGTGGGGCTGGAGGGTTGGGGGCTGCTGAAGGGGAAAAGAGACAAGGTAGAGTTCAAGGGAGAGGGAAGGCATGGAATNCCTGCTGACTGTTTGATCTAGCTCGGACAGCAATCTAGAGAATGTCAGGCTTGTGTCAGAATCCTTATTCACTGTTAAAATTCTTCGTTTTCTCCTTTAACCCAGAACAACTGTAATGGGATTTCTAAGCAGGATGTAATCTAAACAACAGTATCATCCTGTGGGTACCAGAATTGAGAGCACTCATCTAGAGCAAGCTCTTCGTTTTACTACTGGGAAATGAGGGAATACATCATGATTCAAAATCTCAGATGACCTCAGATCTAGGCACTGGCATGACTTATGGATCAAGGGTACTCGGCNTCTCTGCTGGGAAAGAGCAAGGGGAGANGCAGGGAAAGGTAATAAGAGGCAAGAGTCCACCGACTGCCTGGGGCATCTGTACACCCCATCATCCACAGCTTCAACCTGTCTTGTGGGGGAAGGAGCCTCCACTTCTGGGAGCCTT
>LZPO01108957.1:10577-28242 GCA_001675575.1 Neotoma lepida
AATGATGATGTCATCCATACAGAGAGGAGACATTTGAATGAATACACCACACTAAGACTCAAATATTTTTATGTCATTAAAAAACAATATACATAATCCCAAAGATGAAATTCTAATAGCCAATAGGCATGAATTTTAAAAGGTTCAACTTCCCTAAGCAACAGTAAAATGTAAATACACATTGGGTGAAATGACACCAACATTCTTAAGAACACAAAAGTATAAGACAGGCAGATNCAGGGTGTTGAAGGATGGGATGCACAGAAACAGTCACATTGCCTGTGTAAATAAAAGCCTACGTCAACACTTAAAAAAAAAACCCTTTTGTATGTCTACAGGTATACAATATGTAACTATTGAATTTTTAGCTGTACATCAAGTAGATAGATTCAACAAAGTACCAGCAATAAAGTGCTTGTGGCTTCCTTGTTTGTAAATANTAAGTTCAGAGTGGAAACTCCACCCTTACCAATACCAAGAAACACTGGTTTGTGTTCTGNCATATTTGTGTCGATAATGTACAGCAATAAGAGTGGCAATAACCAACAATGTGCAAAGATGTGGTTGAGATGGCAAACGTGTCAATGGATAGATGTGAGTTATGAATGAGTAAGTATTTGTCTTCCTACATTTATAAAGTATAAAGCAGACACCTCTTCTCATTGTCATTAGACCCCAGGAAAGCAGTTACCTTGAGAGTGGAAGATAAAGAGTCAAAGGAAGCAGATGGAAGCTGTGGAGGTGCTAGTAAAATCTATCTTTGGACGCTAGCACCAGTTCCACAGTATGTTTGAAGAAAATTCATCCTATAAATGGATGACAGCTGAACCACNAAGTATGCGCACAGTAATTCAATAAGATTTATAAAAATGGTAAAAGTCAGAAGTATAAAAAAAAGGAAAAATATTAATTTATTTACTGAAGGTTACTTTTACAATAAATATTTTCTTCTATAAAACCTTGTTTTCTTGTGCAAAATTACAAAATGAAATGCATAACTTTGAAAACTCTGAAACTTCCCCAAGTTGGATTTTTTTTCACAGTTTATATAATGCAATTTGTTCAGGCTGATCTACTCCAAACAGCTTCCACACTGCAACAGTCCAAAATCAACAACTCTTATTCATACTTGTGAGTCTTTTCCAGGGTACACTTCAAGCATCAAAGGCAGATTAAGATGTGCTCAATTTTTTTTTTCACATTTGTGTGGCTACATTTTTGCTCTTGGGGCAGCAGCAGAGTCCCTGTGAGATATCTAAGAGAAAACAATTCACAACATATTTGCTTAAGCTCTATGAGGGTCTGTAGCACAATCTGCTTTTCTTTTCTTTTTTTCAAAATCTTCTAGCTTCATTTCAGTTCCATTCAATTATTTCTCCTCTATTATGCCTCTCTTCTTGCCTACATTCTGCATCAAAATATACAAATTCCATAAAACACAAAATATCATTCAAACACTACAAGCAAGGGCAAACTGTAGGGTGTATAGCCTACAATATTGTGCAGTGAGGGTCATTGCTCACAAAGGAGAAGATGACACCAAATTGACTGGAAGTTTTACTCAGTCACTGAATGAAAGCATGGAATTTAAATTTCAAAGGAGAACTTTTAAATGTCTGTGAATGGCAAGGGCTATTAAATATTAATGTNNTCATTTCATTGATATTAATAAGGAATCGGGTAATTTTGACAGGCCATTGGCATTGATTTAGAGAAGTAATAGAAATAACTTAATTAAAAGTTTCTAAACTATATACGTGTAGTGATGCGAGTAAGAAATGTCTCCCATAGGCTCTGACATTTTACCGCTTGGTTCCCAGTAGGTGGCACTATTTGGTGAGGTTTAGGAAGTGTGGCCTTCCTGGGGGAAACACATCACTGGAATGAAGTTTTAAAACCTGGTACCATATCCAGTAATCTCTCTGTCTATCTGTCTCTACATCTCTCTGTCTCTCCTCTACCCCTGCTTAGTGCTTGCAGTTCAAGATGAGAGCACTCAGCATCCTGCTACAGATGACATGCTATGCTTGCCTACTGTCTCTGTGCTGCTATTATAGACTCTAACTTCCTATAACCATAAGCCAAAATAACCTTTTTCTTCTGTGAATAGCCTTGGCCATGTGATTTATCATAGCAACAGGAAGTAACCACTATAATGNATTTTTACACTCTTATATTTTAAAAATTGAAGCAAAATTTGAATTTTACTTGATTCATCAATGATATTAAACAAGAATAGTGTTTTTTTTTTACATATAAAGAATAAGATACTTCTATACCTACTTTTAAAAACCCTNTAAAAAATAAAACTTATTTCAAAGTGAAGATTCATACTTTGGAGGAACCTGTTAATACATAGATAATGAGTTGAAATTCTTTCACAGGTAGACTCTTTTACTGAGGAAAAATTGCAAAGAATAAAATAAAAAAAATCCAAGTTTCACAGAGCAGAGACAACGGGAAATCAGAGAAGAGAGAGTACAGTTAAAAGCGAATAAGAAAAATTAGTTTAGAAGATTTCATAGAGTTACAATGCAATCCACTTTTAAAATTCCACCAGGTAAGAGACACATGGGTTTAAAATTATCCCCATTTCTTCTAAAAGTTCAATGAAACTAATTTCCCACTAAAAGAGAAAACTCAAATTGAAAGTTATTATGAATAAAAAGAATAATAAGACATAAAATTATATCTGGGACTAAAACCCCAATAGAGAAGGCTATACTAGAGATGAAAACTAAATTCCAGTCTATTCAAATAAGACAATATCTAAGAAAATGACAAAATGATGAATAAACCCCACACAGATCAGAAGTAAATGCATTTGAAATGATGTATAGGAGCTGANAATAAAACTGTAATTTCAGCTGAAAAATTAATATAGAAGAACAAAGAATCACAAACGTACAGTGCATAAGAAAATATAATTTAAAAGATGAAAATCTGAGAACTAAAGAGAAATTTAAAACAAGACTAGTACAAAAGGTAAGAAATATAGGGATTATAACAAAAATCTAACACATACAACATGTAGCTCTGCAAAGTAATATAAAGTAAAGTGCAGCATCTAGAACAGCTTGGTCCTAGAAACCTCACTAGGNGCAGTAAATGAAGAAAAGGCAGACATACAGACACATGTGCAGAAATGTGGAGGTCAGCTGGGCTGTGTGGAGTCTGANGAAGTGACACCAACTACTGCAACAAAACCAGAGCCCCCAAGAGTCTACTATGTATAACACGGAAGGGAGGTGTTAGCTAGTCTCAGGAGAAGGTCTTCCCACATGAGCAGTCTCACACTGTAAGCTTCCAGAAGGAGCGGGACTCAGTTGCTGAGTTTTGTATATACTANTCAGTCATTCACAAACACTTGTTCTTGGCCAAATAGGAAGGCTTTGGCACTCCGAGTCTAACCCATACTGGCAAGGATTTGCCAGTTTCCTATGGATTTGAAGTATTGGTCCTTGACATGATCATGCCATATCAATAATACACACGCACTCAGATTTCACCTCATCTTTTCATATCTCTGGACTTTCTCNGATGCCCACAACAATGGCACCAAACCATTTAAAAAATAAATCCCTGTTTAAATTAAAGTAGGGAGAAGAAAACCTCTGAAGCCATANATTCAGAACATGCCACAGGATGCATCAATAGAGAAACTACCGAAACNCATTTGTTTTCTAGTCAAAATACCTGAATTAAAATACAGNTTTGTGTATCTTTTCATAATGAGAAAGTCACTAAATAGAAAGTCAGTGTTATAAGGCATTTGACTTTATGTTATAAAATAGTGAGCAACTCAGTAAATTAAACAAGGAAATGAGTGACCATCAGGAAAAGTCTTACATCAAGTCAACTCTCCAATGTGCAGGCTGGAGAGTTACTATTAATAGTATTAAACCACTAAGAGAATATGTCATCATGATCACATCATGAGGAATGAGCTTCATAAATCAAAATGATTGGGGAACAAGTGACATAAGTATTCATGTCGCATATTAATATGGAGTAAGCAAAGAACTGAGACTACACATTAGTGCTCAGTCATACAGTTTAACATAATGGGAAAATGCTCTGATATGGAGACACAGTGTAACTGTCTACAGTGGAGCATAATAAGTAAAACAAGAAGAAATAAAATATGCTTCATGAGTAAAATTGTGAATTAAGAGAGTATTTATACACCCTAGTTCTAGATAAAAGGAGGATGGAGAAAGTTGTAAACTAAACTCAGTGGTACTTATANTAGAGATTACAGACAGTAAACAAAAAAGAAATTATTAGAATGAAAGATTGCACAGTGAATTTATGAATATCCTAATTTTAATTATGTGTTTTCTAAGAAAAAAACAGNAATTATACTTAATAAAAAAGAATAGTGTATAATATAGATAATAGAGTAATGAATATTTTATAGGATATATNTGTATANGTATGTCAATATGCATACAGACTATTATTTCTTCCACTTTTGGTGTGTCTGTGTGTGAAAACCAATATTTAGTTATACATGGTATCACAAATTTATAATCTTAGCATTCAAGAATCTGATGAAGAAGAATTCCTAGTTTGAAAATATTATGAACTATTTCGTGAGACAATGCATCCTAACAAAACAAATGGATGCCAGATTCCAAGCCAAATATTTGGTCATATAAATAAAAGCAAGATTTTTAAAGGGATGAGTTCAGTTTGTTTGATTATACAAACAAAATTGAACACTATTATACTATTATACTCAATATAAGTATAACTAAAACAGTGATTCCTATTGAAAACATTGTAAAAGATGTGCTTAAAATGAAAGAAAATCAGAAAAATAAGTAAATCAAGTGTGGCAATTAAGGTATTTTATAAAGAGAGTAATACCTGTAAATAAGGAGATGGCTTTGGCAGTAAATCATTTGCTTTGCTTGTGTGTAGAACTGAGCTGAAGCCCTGGAACCCACATAACAATGCCAGTTATGCTGTCCCTGGAGAATTAGAGACAGGAGGGTCTCCAGGGCTCACTGGCCAGCCAGGCTTGATTAATTAATGAGGCAAAAGAGAGACTCTATCTCAAAGGATGTTGATGGTTTGTCCCTGAGGATGATAACTGAGGCTAGTCTCTGACTTGCACACACACACACACACACACACACACACACACACACACACACACGGAGAGAGAGAGGAGGGGGGCTAATAAATAATGATGGCATCAATTTTGTCAATGCTACAATTCTCAGAGAAGATGATGAAAGTGTTGTTAATATTTACACATATAATATAACATCAGCAACTACTACAAGACAGACAGCACCAAGGTGCAAGGAGAAACAAACATTAGTGATTGAGTAAGTCTTTACCTTATACTCCTCTGTTTAAGGATGAGGATGGGAAAGTGAAAAAAAAAATACCCAGCAAGGATGTAGAAGAATGAATGAAATTGTCAATAAAGATCTTACAGATATTCCTTACTCCAAACCTTCATAGTGGACACATATATTCTTTTCAAATGCACATTTACAATAATAATAATAATAATAATAATAATAATAATAATAATAATAATAAAGCATCAAAAGATACCTCAAACACAGAACAGATCTAGATACAAGCATAGAAATAATAATTGTTGTTAAAAACAGTGCAACAATACCAGAAAGCACAACAACTATATAATCCTAAATAGTATTTTTTATTTGGAGGTTAAAATATGTTATAACTTTTGGTTCAAAATAAATGTACAAAATAGAGAATGAATAAAGAATTTTGGATTTAAGGAAATCCAAAATTATATCCTATAAAGCCAGTGTAGTTATTAGGGAAAAGTATTGCCCTTACATACTTGTCTCAATATGTATTAAAAACAAACAAATAAATGAGGCCAGTGACCAATACATAAATCTAAAGCATAATGAAAAACACAATAGAGCAGAGGCAGGAAGCAAAGCATCAATAAAACTAATAAATTTTAAAGCTGGTTGCAAAATCCACAGGCGACCAAAATCTACCAGCTAAACTACTCTAAAAGCAAGAGGAAAGCTCGGACATCTGGAATAAAAATAACAAGGCACAAGCCAGCCAAGCAGAGGAGTATCTTGTGGTGCTAATCCTTCGGACAACTTGGTGCACATACAGTGAAATCCACAGAAAATGAGTCTTTTTCAAAGTCATCTACCAATGTTAACTCCAATGGCAACAGAAACGCTAAACACATCAATTTCCACAGGAAGAAAAAAAGTAGTAAAATATTTCCCAACAAAGACAAATCGAATTCTAACACTTTCATCTGATTATTATGTGGAATTCTAAAACAGCAGAGTCTGCAAGTACTGAAAATATTTCAGAATACAAGACAGATGTACCTCTTTCCAGAATCTTTTGTCAAATGGCAACCAAAACTATCCTTAGTATTGGACAAAGTTCATGCCAAAGGAAAAATTACATTTGAAAAATTTTTATCTCTAGTAAACTGATGTCCAGAATGGTATTTTTTAAAACTGTAATAAACAATTTTCAGGCATGTTTCAATAACAGAAAATTCACTCATGTAATCTACACACTGATAGGACAATGCAAATCTCTGGTATNTCCCTAGTTGCAGAAATGNAATTTGACATTATCATACTTTTCTTAAAAAATANATTAATAGATGATTTCTGCCTCATGATGATAATAACTAAAAAGCCAGCAGAGCAGCAGTGTAACAAGAAAGCACTACAAGATTTTCAATGATGATAATAGGAATAGTCACTCCTCTTAGTTAATCTTTTCTGAANAGAAATATTAAACAATATAATCAGATAGTTAGAGCCATAGGAGATAGGCAGCCATTCGACTATTCAGANAGCACCANACATTCAGACACCACCAAGATTAGGAGTGATGAAACCTGGAAAAAATAATTCATAANAGTGTAAATATTTACTTGGAAAGATAAAGGCAGAGACAGAAGTCTGAAGAGAAAAGGAAATATATGAAACATGTTTAATGTATAGTAAATATAAAATATATAAAGTATATAGATAATAATATATATAATAAAATGTGTGAAATAACTAAAAATGAAAGAAGAATAATCAATACTGGAAAAGCANGTAGTAGGAAAAATGAAGAGAAATTTGTTTAAATATACCTTGACTTTAAAACAGAATTTGGATTTATAATTTTATAATATGCTAAAATTCATAAAGTAGCAACTCCTCAAAATAAATATCAAAANTACCATGTTTCTAGTGATTCTAGCACAGTTATTTGGGAGTTTGTCTATTTAAATATATACTACAGACAAAAAATCTATAAAAACATTTCAGAGTTCAGTCTTTTATTTTCTCAAAGCAAAACAGCCTAGCCTTGTCAATTTAAAAGTTAAAAAAAGCTAAGACCAGTATCAAAACCAATAGCAAATTGTACCTTAATTGACAAACTTTCCATCATTAAATGGATCCCAAATTCCCTNGAAAATGGATGATTCCAGACCTGACACAGAAATGTACCAAGTGAGCCNAGGACATCTTGTCACACTGCATATCAAGGGAGCTATATAAAAAGTAACACTGGAATTATGTTAAAAAATGACTCACTATGTGGAAGTCTGCAAATGAAACATGATCAAGCAACTGGGCCATCGATAAGAAAAAGTGCATAACGCACTTCATATAGATGGAGAGTCGGCCAAAGCCATTTGCTCTGAAATGTGATTGACTGCTAGTATGGAAAGAACTAGGGCACAAATTACTTTTAGCAAGTGTCTAGAAAAGGAAGTAAATCAAGGTTTTTATGNTGATTATATATGAACTCTACCCTTAAAGAACATAAGGAATAATACAGAAAAGAATGTTTATTTTATTATAATATTTCAAGTTAAAAAAAAGTGAACCGTTATGTCACATTATCAGTGTTTTGCAACCTCTAAGTAACTAATGGATCCAAGCCCTTATTCACAACTACTAACAGCACACAAAAAATGAGAAATAGACATTTTCATTACATGCCTCTTGATAAATGCAGCCTATGAAACACACTCGAGTAGTTTTTCTAGGAAAATGAAAAATAAAATCTGATTCCAATCAAGTTTCTATTTCTAAATACTAATCAGTCTGGGATAAGGTTTCATTAAACTGTGACTTGAGGTGTAATCAGTAAAATAACATATGAAAAACAACGTGATAATAAATAAGTTAAGAAGATACAANGAGATATGGAAGGAACGTCCATATATATTTAATTTCTATATATAAGTTTATTTTAAAAGACTTCAAACACATTTCAAACAATAGACGGGGGGAATATTGAGTTCTGATCTACAATATATAATAAAATAATAGTCTACTCAAATGTTAAGACAATTACAAATGCCAACACATAATTGATATTTGATCTCATTAGGAAATTATCATTAATTTCTTCATAGAGTGTGATTTTTTTTCTCTCTTTAAAGTAGATTCTGAAAGAAGGATTCTTAGGCCGCAGCTTATACGAGCCATGGTTACAGGATGCCAATAGGTAAGTGAGGTAGTGAGACAAGGCAAGGAGGTTTTAGCCTTCCAACACTTCTGGTTTGTTTTATACACAGCCCAAATGTGATCCCATTGTCAGAAAAAACAAAACATCATAAAAAGTTTTAGATGATGAAACAAAAGGCTTAGAATAAACACAGAGGAGATGTACAGCAGCTTCCACAAGCTATCCCATGATGCCTTTAAGAGAAAGTAATCATTGTGAGCCGAACAAANCATCCCAAGCTTAAGAGATACCTTACCCCAAACTTACAGATAAAATGACATGCTATCTGGGATGGGCTTAAATATTATGAGATGGTATGAGAGTAGATTCAAGTACAGATGACACAGGTAGTAATAGGAATATGAAGTATATGACATCTTTTCATTTTACATTTATTTGAAAATATAATGAAAAGTTTCAGGCAATTGCTAGACTTGTCACAGTACTATTTTAAAGATTATTAAATATAGTAGACTTGAACAAGGACATTGATGTACAAGAGACAAAACCTCAGTGTTTAGCTTTTTCACACACTAAGAAACTTAGGTTCCTGGAAGTGGAATTATCTGAGGTAATATTAAAGATAGTAAAATATGGAAGATTTAAAACAAGCTTTTGGCATTTAAAGCCCCATCTCTCTAAGAATACAAGGACAAAATATAAGTCACGTGAATTTTTTATATACTCCTATCAAACCAAGTGTGTGATTCCTATGCAGTAGTTTGTTGAGCAGATGATGCATTTTAAATTACCCTATTCCAGTCATCAGTCACGACATAAATGATTACCTCTGTTCTTACACACTCTCTTCTCATAGCACCCCTGGGAAGAAAGATGGCAGAATCTCTCACCTCCTGATGAGTAGTATGTAGAGTATGTGTGTGCCTATATTTTCTTGCCTGTCCCAAAGTCACAACACTGTAGTTTCTGTCTTTGAAAAACAACATCAACAACAAAAATCAAAGTATAGAAAATGTTAATCTCAAAAATTGAACAGCTGAACTTACTTTGAAAATTGATATATTTACCTTTCGTTTTGTGTGTATGTGACATGTATACATTTGTGTACACACATGCCAAATCAAACATGAGGAAGTCAGAAGACACCTTGTAGATGTGAGTTCTCTCCATCTACCATGTGGACCCTAGGATTCAAATTCAGACCCTCAAGCTTGGAAGCAAGCAACTTTATCTGGTGAGCCATCTCACTCTCCTGGAAATCACTTCTTAATGCACAGAAAATCATTTACTACTTGACCAAGTGAGAAAAATAAAAACAGAACAGAAAAATTCAATCCAAAAACACCAGCAAAGTTTAAAAGATGTATTTCATTGGTAAAAGTCAAGGTATAGCTTGAGTGAAAGTCTAAGCCTTGTCCTGTAAAAAGTTTCAAGTGAAACAGGCATTTATATATTATAATACATATAATTAAAGTACATATAAATTATATAAATATATTAATTACATAATATATTTAATGACAAAGTAAAACATTCATAAATAATCAGAATATGCAATGTAGTATAGATAGCTCCTTATCTTCCTTAAAACCAAGAATATTGTCAAATCATCTCACACTTGAAATTCTGTATGTCAGAAGACCATGCANATTCAAACAGATTTTGTGAATGTTGAGCTATAGAATGACTAACCTAAATCAATCAATATCCTGAAAAACTATATCCTGAAAAAAGAGCTATATTTTATGTAACCAAGATATCAAAATCATAAAGAATGCATACAATGAGCTGCATGCACTGGACATCCAAACGTCAAGTGCATTGTTAGAGCTCTGTGATGGCTTTTCCAACACAATTGTCTTGTTGCTTTGATTTTCACTGTATCTCTTTCCCATGGATNTGATAGGAAAAGTCCTAAGAACAGATATGACCATTATGTTCATGATCATAAACACAAACTCACATGGTATATTCACAACTTAGCAGAAGGCAATAGCTTTTAATAGTACTTACTTTTCCTTCTAATATTTTTCTACATACTCAAAGAACAACAGATCAAAAATAAAGAACAGTATAAAAATAAAAATAGAAATTAACTCATTAAAGGTCTGAGTGAAGCTTTAAAGCAAATTACCCATGAGACAAAAAGCAAAAAAAAAAAAATAAATAAAAGTATAGACCAGAAAGATATTCTCAGTCAACGAAAATCTACATGCACTAAAATCCACTTAGATTGTTCAGGAAATCAGATGTCATGCAGTATATCTTCCTTTACCTGCAGCCCAGGTGGAAGGACTGCATGTGTCCTGGGTAAGGAGTTTCACAGTTAGCCAGTAATTGGGGAAGGGACAGAGGAGGATATTTATTTGCTTAAATGTCACATATCATTCTTGTCCTAAACCAATGATCATGGAAACAATGCCCCTAGGATTCTTCCTTTTGTGAACCCCTAAAGGGAATATCTGCAATCTTCATATTATAGAAACACTTGACATGAGAAGTCAACTGTGTACAAAGCTGCAACATAGAGACAAGGCAATCGTTAAATATATTCATGGAAGNAAACCACCTTTGAAATCCTGTGCTTTTGCATTCACTGCCTTAGGAATTTTGCCTGTGTATTTTTTTTTAAATCAGTTTCAGCTTTTATGTTGGACTTTTGCTCTATTTTCAATACACTACTGTACAAATTATGAGACAGTGCATATTTCATTTTTCTGCCCATAGATTCTACCATCAGTTATAACAACAGAACGAAGAATTTTTTTAAAGTTGTGTGTTATCTCAACAGACACAGAACAAGCATTTGATAAAATTANATATCTTTTTATGGCCATAAAAGAAAATAGCATTCAACAAATTATGCAACAAAAGTATTACCCATAAACAAAATGACGTGTGTATAGACAAAATCATACTCAACTTCAAAATGGATGTGAAAGAGCTAAAATCATTTCCTTCAAGATGTAGAAGACAAGGATAGCCACTTCTATTCGTAGGACAGAGGAAGTCTTGATTACGGCAGTTACAGAAAGAAATATAAAACCCCAAATGTGAAAGCTGGAAGTCCAAATATCCCTGTTTGTGAATCACATATGATTCCATAATTCTTTACTTCCTAATGTTTCCCCTTTTTGCACAAGAACCCTTATTACACTTAGTCATTTTGTCTTCTCTGGCTGCTTGTAGCTCTGAGAGCCCAGATGCATCATGTATTCACTCTTTTCATTGTTGGAGGTGAACTCTGGATCTGGCCAGTGCTACATAAGTTCTCTGGGCTGCATCCCCATCTATGTTTTTTGATAACCTTATCAGTCTATATACTCATGGTTAGATATCATTAGGATGTTCCACTACTAACTTATATAAAGTTTGTATCTCAAAACTAGATTGTGGTTATAGGATTTGGGAAAGAGGAGTAACATTCTGAGTTTTCGAAGAGGTTTAAGCAAAAGCTGATAAAAATTAAATAATAGCAAAGAGCTATTGTAAATGAAGACTGTGGCATAAAGCCTAGCTGTATAATTATAATAACTATTATTTTAGTTTATTACTAAAATAAATATCTGTAGGGAAACAATATGATTTGAGGTTACAGAATATTGTAATTTATATTTTATAATAAGTATCAATACAAACAATTTCAAATGCCCATACTAAAAAAAAAAGTGACTAAAGTAAAATGTCAATGAAGTTCCATTAATGATAAGGTTACTAATAGTGTGGCCCTATTAAAATATTTTCATGGTGCTTGTGGGATATCTCAACAAGGAAAGTAGCATGTGCCATGCCTGATAAACAGACTTTGAACCTCAGAACCCACATGGTAAGAGAGGCCTGACTTAGGCTAATGCATGAGTGAAGTCCTCAGTCACCACACACAAAATAAGTCAATGTACAAAAGATACANCTCCTCGTTTTTAGTTTAGTTATGTCCTCGTTCCTTTCTGTCCTTATAATAAAACATTGGCCAAAAGCAACCTGCAGAGAAAAGGATTTATTTCAGACATTTTTACAATTATTATTCCATTATTTAATCTTAAATGAGAGATACCATGGCATTGTATGATAATAGTATTACTATTAAAATGATTCATGTGATTTATTCATAAGAATAACCAACAAAATAAATAAGTTGTTGATTTCAATACTATTATCTTTTTTTACTATTCAGAAAAAGCAGAGAAAAAAACTAGCAAAAATCTAGTTTTCACCTAACAGCCAGTTTTATTCATTTTTACTTCAAGTGTAATTAACTGAGAGGAAATTGAAATTCAAGTGATATTATAAAAAAAAAGCTGCCTAATTATTTTTAGGATACATTACTTCTTTTAGCTTCCAAAGTTAGGAGAAAGAGACACAGACTTACAGTGGATAATTGGCTTCCAAATGAACATAAACTTCCTAGTATGTGATTATATATAACGTATATGACTAACTTTTCCATTTTCCAAAACTTGGAAAATGAGACTAGTAATAAAATGTATCTCAGGTGGTAGTTTGAGAATCAAACAAGGTAGGTAATTCGTATGAATGTCCTCAGCACAATGACTGGCAAACTTGAAAGCAAGAGTGTTCTCTAGTTTTCATTCATTGCCATCAGCAATGCCAAGTACAGTCTACTCAAGATTCCAGAAAAAGTGGATTTTGTTTTTAAATATTATATGTGTGTTTAAAACACTTCCCGGCAATTTTGACTCACCCCACTGCTTAATAAAGCAACTATATCTAAGTAAAACGGATGTCCTTCTGATTTACCCCAATACATGAGGACATTTTCTTTCTGTTGGTGACTTAGAATCTTACCCTTAACTTAATGTTAATGTATCACATCAGGACTATAAGGGAAAATTTCAACCTCATGAAGACTTATTTCCAACTATAAACATATAGAGATTGTATTTTCATGGCTGAGTGATTAATTGCCAGTTGAAAGGTCATTTCTATTCCCTGTGCTTCTAACTCACTTCAGAACATTTCGTCCATTTAACATCCCCCCCCCCGCCCCTTAAGCTGCTTGGGTTTTCATCCCTTTCAACTCTACCTTACACTGAAGACTGAACTCTTAGGACTGTACCTTTAACAAATTACTCCTCCGCTGAAAGCTGTTAATACTTCTTCATTTATTCATGGGGAAGAATTTTTTAAAGGCCACAGTCTAGCTAGCATTCTACTTTTGCAAGAACCTCATCTTCCTTTATCATTGTAACAAGTTTGGAAGGAAAGACATTAGTTTCACATAGCCTACTCTTTGTACCAACATTTTATTTGCTCTCTCTTGAAAGAAAAATCGCCCCTAGTTGTGGGAACTTGCATTTTACCTTTCCTCTCTTGTTTGTTTACTGGCCCTGACTGACAATTTTGAGCTAAGCTTAGTATTTGTATGATGACTGCTTTCATTATGAAGAATACATTTACCACCAAGTCACAAATGACGCAGAACCTTGTAGCAGAACACTACTCATTAACCTTTTGGACTGGATGCCACAATGGCACCCGTCACACCACTAGGCAGTTCACTTAGCTCTATCTTATTTGAAGCAGAGTTTGGCCATCTAGAACTTGTTAACTGCTGGTTTCATAAACAGGTACCACTTCCTGTAGGAAGTTTTAAGGAAATCTTCATTTATATTTTTCCCGACGTACAAATATCAACAACCTCCTGGTGCTCCATCAACAGTAAGATAGGTTATAAAGCCAGATTTCCTTCCATTCTGGGATTTCCAGTCTTTGATCAGAGGTTATTATCTCCATTGCCATCTGTTCCATATCCCATCTCATCTCTCCAGATTGAATCTGGAATTAGTGTATTTATAGCTTACTTCAAATGGGCCTTATGTTATGTAATAGCAAAACCAAAAGAGTTTGCAATGTTTNCCTTTGGAATGGGCAGTTGTTCATAAAAATGATCCATTCCCCCTTTGGAATAGTTTAGCATTCTTCCTGTGATAACAAACTTCCAAATGATAAATGAGTGCAATAATGAATACCACCCTATAATGACATAGAGCTGGCATTCATGTCCCTATGTGTTTAAAGAAGCACAATAGAATGCTGTGAGCTTCTTCAAAAGTAGTTGTTCTCCTGTTACTGTCATTTAGAAGACGAAGGGAGAAGACTTGAGTTATCCACCCCCAAGGCAGGATAATAGGAGATATAAACTTAATTATTATGTGAGTAAACTAAAATATGAATCTGCATTAACAAGAGAAACCAATGCATTTCTACCCCTATTCTATCTGGTTATTTCTAAAAAAAAATGTCTTTATGAAATTACAAAAGTGATAAAGAAGTAGCATGTTTGTATCTGGAGTGAATATGCACTATTTAAATTTCACTCCTGTGTGGATTCTTAGAAGAAGCAAGCCTTCCAAAAACATACCAGTATTTAAATCAATTNTAAAATGTAAAACTAGGACCAGTGAGATGGCTCAGTGAGTAATGGTGTGTTGCCAGCTCAGCCCGATGACCACAGTTTCATTGCCAGTCTCCACATGGTGGAAGAATTGAACCAACTTACAAGTTGTCCTCTGACTTCCACAGGCATACTGCGGCGTGCCTGTACATACACACCAAAAACACATACCTGATTTTTGGAAAAGAGACCCAAAGTACACATTGGAGAAAAGAAAACATAATTAACCAATGCTGCTGGTCTGACTGGATAACTACATACAGAAGAGTGAGATCAGAGTCTCATCTCTCACTCCACATAAAAATTAATTCCAAATGGACCGAGAACCTTAAGTCTGTTACAGAAGTAGGGAATACACCTGAAATTATTGGCACAGGAAAAGGTTTTCTGAACTAGACTCCAGAAGAACAATTATTAAGCCAAATAATTGTCTAAAGGGGATCTCTTGAAACTAGGAAGTTTTGTACAGCAAAGGACACCATCATTCATTTAAGGGGATAAGCAGCCTCCGTAATGAGAAAAACATTCCTACCAGCTATCTATCTCACAGAGGTTTACTATCTAGAATATTGTCCTGGTAAGTTTTCATCCACGTGACATAAGCCTATACATATCTAGGAAGAGATGATCTTAATTGAGAGAATGTCTCCATCCAGATTGCCACTAGGGAAGTCTGTAGGAAATTTTCTTTTTCTTTTTTAAAGATTTCATCATCATCATNAATAATTATTATTATGTGTATAGATATTTTTCCTGAATGTATATTTATGAACCATGTTCATGAAATGCCTGTGGAGACAAGAACACGGAATTGGATTCCCTGGGACTGGANTAACAGACGGTTTTTAGCAGCCTTGTGGGCATTGGGAATTGAACCTAGGCCCTCTGGAAGAGCATCCAGTGCTCTTAATTACTTAGCCATCTTTCCAGCCCTGGATTTTTTGATTCATGATGATGTGAGAGGGCCAAGATCATTGTGTGTAGTGGCAAACCTGGGCAGTTGTTCCAGGTTGTATAAAAGTATCTGAGCAAGTGCCTGAGCAAGCAAAACAAGNCAGTAGGCAGTGTTCTGTCATGGCCTCGACTCCATGTCTGACTGCCAGCTCCCTAACAACCCTCAGTGATGGAGGATGACAGGAAAGAAATCCTTTTCTTCCCAAGTTGCATTTGGTCATGGTGTTTTATCACAGCAATAGGAACCCTAGCTAGTCCAAATATGCAAAACTCCAAAACCTAAACACCAAGGAAACAAACAACTCAATTAAAAATTGGGTGAGAAACTAAGCAGAGAGCTAAAACATTTGTTTTCCCTTTTTTTTCATTTTATGTTACTTTTTATGTTATTTTAAATGTTATTCTTGGCCATCATGGAAATGCAATTCAAAACTGCTTTGAGATTTTTCTTACACCAGTTAGAATGGCTAAGACTGAAAATGAAAGGACAATAAATGTTGGCACAGATGTGGGGAAAAGGAAATGGTTATTCACTATTTGTGGGAGTGTAAACTCATGTAGCTACTATGTAAATCAGTGTGGAGGCTCCTCAGAAAGCTAGAAATAGACTTATCATATGATCCACTTACACCATTTCTGGCCATATTCTCAAAAAATGCTGTATCCTACTACATAAGTACTCCATCAGCCATGTTCATTGCTGCTCTCATTACAGTAGCCAGGAAATGGAAACAGCCTAGATGTCCACAACTGATGAAAAGATAATGAAAATGTGGTATATTTATGTGATGGAATGTTTATTAATATTAATATTATTATTATTACTATTATTATTATTCAGCTTCAAATGAAATAAAAAAAGAAAAATGAATGAAGTTTGCAAGTAGATGAATGGACCTGGAAATAATCATTCTGATTGAGGTGACCCAGACCCCAAAAGAAAAACGCCACCTATTCTCTCTCATATGTGGATATTGAATATTTAGATTAGTGTTTTTAAATTGGAGTATGGTACAAGTCATAAAGCTAAGAAAGTGNCATGGAGGAGTGTAAGGAAGGATAATAGAACGTAAGTGGTAGGAAGGAGGGAGCTGAATAATAGAACAGGAGTGTTTAAATGAGGCGGGAGATGGGAGGCAGGACAGAGGAGGGATAATGGGAAGGCATAACTAACATTAGAGAATTTTGAATATATTTCAATTTAAACATTGCTTTGAATAATAAAAGCATGTAATAAAAAAGACCATTGAAAAACCCATATAGAAACCTACTACTGAAGAATCTTCCTAAAATGCATACATCATATATAAAAGGAGTTTAGATGATGTTACTCTACAATGGGGGCGTATAAGCAATGCCTCTCCCAGACATCATAGGCTATCACATAAAAAGTCCAGTGTCAGGTATGGGCTATCTCTTTTTAAGTTGTTGGTCATTGAGGCCCCATAGACATGCCAAACATTACCAAGTGGTACCACTGATCGTCATTACCCTTTAGAACTTGATTAGACACGATAGTGGGGAATACTATGTGCTTGAGTCAAAGGACCTGGAGAATTCTAGCTGGTAACAATATGGAATCTTATTCCCTGTTGTCTGTCCTTCCTAACGCTGGATGGTTCTAGGCATGCTACCCTGGGGAAAAAAATAATCAATAATCTTACTCAATTGTTGTATCTTGTGAGTGAAATTCATCGCTTTTCTGGCAAGATATGTCCACTGGTGCCATGGTGGCATTAATGTTGTGGCAATAGCCAACCAATGGTTTTGAAGACAGAACTCATGCCTGGTACTGGTATTGTTAACCAGGTCACAATCCTGTGGCTGGCTAGGTCATAGGCC